>JARHVA010000970.1:2060000-2222500 GCA_037957365.1 Torreya grandis
ATATCACAACAATAACAACCATGTCAAGGCCTCATAGATGTAGATAATAAAATATGGTATTCTATACTTTAAAGTGACAAAAATGACACACATTTACCATGCATGACTCGATCACTCATATAAGGTCCTAATCTACCATTATCTCACACTTGCATGTCATATTATGAGCCAAAACCTTCCATGATGATATTATACACCTAAAACAACCTCATGTTTGTTTTAAACCTATAAATATCCTACATAAATATTTGTGTACTCTAAATTTAGTTTATTTGTACACATGTTAGTTCATCTAGATATAGTCAATATCACCAATCAATATTGACCTAATCTAGTCAGTACTGACCCACTCCTAGAAAAAGATATTTTATAAAATCAAAATCATTCTTAAGTTCAACCCATTTTCTCAGCATGTGAATGGCGTGAAAATTACCCAATCGATTCCATTTATAAACAAATCAAGGTCACATTCAAAAGGGAATTAGAAATTATCTAATATACATTCTATACACTATCTCACAATAATTAAATATACCATATTATTCATAACTTGAAAACCTATCACTAAGACCACTCATAAGAAAAATCTAAATCATACCAAATTTTATCCAATAAAGAATTTTCAAGTATCAAATCCAATCATTAGCTGCATGTATATAATGAAAGAGCATAATTACAAAAACAAACTAAGTGGGAGAACTACATGTGGATTTATTTCCATATTTTGAGTATTAGATACATAGGAATTTGTCAATAATAAAAGGGGGTGTTATGGGTCATCTCATCTCATTATAGTTTCTAAATTTTTATAGGCTTATATCCCTCACAAACACATCTAGGGTTTTAAGGCAAAGGCAGTTGGTTTTTAGATATGTGCATGTCATCAAGGTTTGGGATTACAAATAAAAAATAAGAAAAGTTAATCATAGGTGACTATATATTCATTGTGTCATACTTACACACCATTCAATACCAACTACAAATTTAGGATCATTTAGTGATATTAACCCAATCCTGATGAATTAATAAGGATAAGATAATGAATTAGTTTTATAACTAAACGAACCAAAACCCTCATCATCTCTGATTTTCACTTCTAGAATTTAGTCATAATCAAATAATTAACTATAATATATAATTATCATGATAATTTTGGTCCTTTATATATTTAGCATATGCTCTTGGAAAATCAAATAATCAATCTCAATATTTTACATTTAGATGTATGCTTAAATGCATATCTATTTATCTAAATTACATTTAAAATTTATATTTTGATTAGATTAATCTCACTAATTATTAAAAATTAGGGTGAATCATATTTTTGAAATTGTATGTATATATAAAAGTGAAAATCCCTAGGTTTTCCCTTAGGGTTTCATCCTTATAAGGTTTCAAATTTAAACCTTAGTTTCTCATTTACAGATCTGATATTAATCATGACCACGTCCAATGACCATTAGTGGTTAACATAATTAATGAATTTACTCTTTACATATTACTCTACATGGATAGTATATCTTAATTATATATATTATGTACTCAAATGGGTAAAAAATATCAAATATAAATTTACTAATAAGACTAATGTTATCAATGAATAATTCCAAGCCTTCCTCCAATTTTATCATTGTAACATCTAATCTAAGATAACTATTATTAATAATATATGGAAAAGGAGTGCATGAATCCATTTATTCCTCTTACCTGAGTACCTCATGTTTTTAATATATATAATCCCACTACCATTACTTTCCCACATCTTATTTTGAATTTTTTAGTCCATGTTATCAACACTAGACAAGATAGGGTGTCCCATCACGTGTGTCTGATTAGCATGTTCCACATCTGACAATGTAACTAAACTATCCTAAATGGTATGATATCATTGATAAACTCGATAATACTCATTTTAATATTTTTTTTTAGAATTACTCAATATATTAATAGTTTAAAAATATAGATTATAAAAATCACTGCATGAAACAACTTTACCCATTGATACACAACCTACATCATTTTCCACTATGAATAAATTCAAGAGAGAGAAAAAAGTTGTCAATTTAGACAAATAAGACATACCCACACAACACATAATATATAAAAAATCACCATTAATAATTCAATTTAAATCATGACACAACTTGATCAAGATTGTATTAGTAGATAATGGTTGTAGATTGAACATTGTAAACATTTTTGTCTCATAGTTATTAGGGATCAATATGGTTGTTATTCAAAAATCATATAAAAGAATAAGATTATTTGATAACACTCCATGTCAAATAACTGGAACCATATCATTGGATGTGATAATAGGTCCCAAGATAGTACCTACTACTTTCTAAGTTATGCTAATCAATTTCATGATAACTTCCTTTTGGGAAGACCATATAAAATCACTTCCATTCATATTACATGTGTATCGAATATATGCATAAAGTTTATTACTATTCAAAACTAGTATATTAATATCATTTCATATATTTTAAAATATCCCAATGTACTAATTAAGACCAATCACAATCATAATTGGAAGATCATATTATTATTGCTCCATCATAACCCATTATAATAGCTCAAATTGACACATATGAGTTTGATGAATCAAGTACATAAAAAGAAAAAATACCAATTATTAAATACTAAGACATGGTATAGTAGGAACCACAAGTTAATTTGGAATAACTACAAGCTATTCCCAATATTTCTTTAATGTCGAACTCAGAATATCAATAAGGAATTTTTATAGACTATTATGGTAGATATGGAAAATGATCATATATGAAATTTAAGATTCAACACTTCAAAAGAGTACTTATCTCATAATATATTCACCCTTATTATATTTGGTACATATTTATACTATTCATACATAAAAAATGAGAAATTAGAAACTCGAATTGAGACACAATATTTTAAGGACAAAATAAAGACTGGTAAATCATGAGTATATCCTAAATGTGAAGATAACCAACATTAAAGATAAACAAGCCTTATATAAATAAGGATTATATAATTCATTAAATAATGTGGATATGGTATATTCTAAGACTCTAACACCATTACAAGTAAACATTTAGGATACACTAATAGAAATTTTAGAGCTAACACTTGATCATAATCTTATCACATTACCATCTAATCTACATAAGGTTATGGGGCATATTTTAAGTTGATAAGGAAAATTATATTTTTGTTATCATATAATGATATTACATGACAAAAATAATTATAAATCATTTAAAAACTATATAAACATAAGTATGAAAAAAATATGAGGATTTTATAAATAAACAAGAAATACCCACATAAATCCCCATAAAGTCACCATTGACTCTTACCATTTTTATGGAATTTGAGTACAATAAACAATCATATTGATGATAAAATGTTAGCACAGCATATGTAGTGTCAAATTTTTACAATATTTGTGACATGAAATCAAAAAATTATTCCATAACATATAGTGGTTAGGACCCCTTGGGTTTATCATTTTACCAATAACTTGTGGGCCAAAGGTTGTTAATGCATAAGTATAGTTCATGCCTCCTAAACATATATTAACATTCACATTAGGAAAAAAATGTTTGAAATGAATGTGATCTATAGTATATTCAATAAATTATCATATTACTTTATCACATGAAGGAACAATGATCATGATTTGATAGGATGGTAATGGTTACCATAAAAAATTATAATATTTAGAGACATCAAAAACCAAAACATTTGTAAAATTAGAAAAAGAAGAATAAGAAGTAGATAATTGAGGATATGTAGACTTAAATCCTAATGAATATGACCTAGTTTTATATTTATGATCCCAAATTTCAAATATTCCAAAAATAAATAAATAAATAAATAATTAGAAAATATATAAAAATAAAATACTCAAAAAGTCCAAATCATAATCTTAGCTTCACACTATTGATATATTACACTATTTACATATGTTATTTATCAGATGCTTGGTATCTGTAATATTGTTTACATACACACATGCATTTTATGGTATCTAAGTGTTATGTAGGACATATAGTTTACATGTGGACATAAAGATGTTGGTTTTATTATTACAAGTTATATAATTTTATGACCTTTAAACTATGTTGATATACATATATATCTTACACATGCCTTTTTAGTTATTAATTTATTACATAATGCTACATTATATTCCATTATACTATGATGTGACATTGATACATATGGTTGGTGTAGACTACTTGTTTGTTCTATGATCTATTGATGTTGTTACTATTTTGCATGATATGTTACTTTGTGCTTAGCTAGTATGTATGGCCCTTGGCCTTTCTAGATGAGACATATTTGATGTTCCTTTTTTGTAACATTTTTAATGGCATCTTGCATGTAGACCTTGGCCTTCTTTGTAATGACACTTTTTATCCCTTATATGTGGCCCTTGGATTTATGTGTGATATTAACACTGGTTATTGTTTATATTTATAACATTGAGGGGTTCCATGATCTATATCATATAGTATTACTATGTAGTCATATTAAGTTACACTTATAAAGTGTGATTCATTAATATATATATCTAGACATATCTTATATGACCTGCATTCCATATATTACATACCTTCCATGATTGATACATACATTAATATGATGAGATATTTTGTGCAGGTTTAATTATATTACATGATGTTATCTTTACACATGACACAATATAGTTAAATATTATTTTGAGATGAATGACTTACAAGAAAAATACACCAATTATAAATGAGAACATTAAATTGGTATTGTCATATATCCATAAGCCTCCATAAGTAGAAATATAGATCAAAAAATATAGTTCAAAGATTTATATGGTTCATATACTATATTGGTTCATATACATGAAATATATTGGAATATTGATATATATTAAAATGACATATTCTATGTATATATATTCATTTTATAAATAATTGAGCATATATTCACACACACTTGGGTTCATATGCATGGGCATGTGTACAAAAATTTACAAAAACAAAAATTACATATCTCCATATACACATATATTTGAGATACAGGTTCTCAAATGAATTATATAGATACATAACATTATATATTAGCTGGTTCATATTCAAAGGGTATGCTACTAGTTCATGTACATAAACAAAAACACAACTACAACTTAAATTAAAATTGTTGTCATTACAATTCACACATATCAATTATGTGATCATGATGGGGTGATGGGCATGGTATTGTTATTCAAACCAAGACTTTGTGATCCTAAATACACCTCTTGATTTAGGTGCATTGAGTGACCTTGGGAGACAATTCAGGGACTTTGATCCTCTAATTTTAGGATTATTTTTGAAATAATCTATGGCATGAGTTTTAGGTATTGGATCCATTAAATATCCTTATTGAAAAATATATTTAGGAGATATAATGATACCATCAGATGTTCAATTATTATTTCCCACTAACACAAAAAAAAATCACATTAGTTTATCCAATTAAATGGGTTTATTATAATGAGATTACTTCAACAATAAAGTAGAATAACAACAATAGATCACAATATGACATAAATATAGTAGAATATATGAATAAAAGATAAGACACTTCAAAGGGGAAACCTTCACAAGCTTAAATAAGAATAGAATTCATAATATGATGATAAAAAAATACCCACTACCTCATATATATAGTCTACCTAGGCCATGGCTACTCCATAGGCTGACCTAATAACCAAATGGAAGCATATAAAAATATGATATAACATCAAAAAGGGAATTAATCCATAATTTAGTTATTCTTATCCAAAAGCATGTGATATATTAGGGGAATAACATTCACTTCCTCTTCAAACCAAAATTGTCCTCAACATTGAAAAACTTTGGATATTATTTCAATAAATCTTCAACCTTCAGAGTTTCATCCTCACTACTTAGGTTATTCCACTTGATCACACATTCACTAATCTCTCTATTTCTCAACTTCTTAGTATGTCTTTATAGGATATTACCTAGTTCCAAAATGACTCATTGATGAGCTTAGAATATGGCTCATTATTGACATGTTATTTCCCTCAATTCATCTCTATAAGGATATTATCTTATGCAAATCATAGATTATTAGATATCTATTACATGGTAAGTAGATATTTGTCTTATTTATGTTGAATCAAATACTAAACCTTTACTTTGTCATTAATGTCTAAACATAACATGTTTTAGTGATTTTTGTTGTGAAGAATGCTCAGGAAGAAGACACAAACGATGTATAGTGAAAGTTTAATTTTGATCTTCATCCAATAGAACTATGAACTCGCATATATGGTTTGTTTATATGGACTCTGTAGGATTGTTTATATGTACTCCATGGGATTGTTTCTATGGACTCTATAGGCTTGTTTCTATCGACTTCATAGGCTTGTTTCTATGAACTCTACAGGCTCATTCTTATCGACTCTGCAGGGTCAATTCCATGGATTTTATAAAGATAAAGCTATAAATGGAGAAGCTAGCAGCTAGATAAGATGAGAGAGAATCATTCTAGCTAGAGTCAAATGAGGAAAATACCCACCTGCTATTTTATAGGACTTGCTTTTGATAAAGTTGTATATATTTGGATCTTAGGACTATTTTAGGATAGTATATCTATTTCATAGGAATAATTGGATCTCTTAGAAGTCCAATCTCCTATTTTTGGATGAGTGGATCAACCAAGGAATCTTATTTCTTTGCATCCTATTTTGAGTTTATTATATTAGTATAAAATGTAAGACTTTTATTATTAAAAGGGATAAAATAGATGAAACATACATACAAGCATATTACAGGTTTTAGATAGATTGTAATCATTTTAGTTTTATGAATTATCACTTAAATTTATAGCATTGATTAATCTTTGTTCCTGAGTCTGAGAGGAGAAAGGGCCCACTCTCCTTAGAACCAGGAACTGTGTATGGTATTTATGTTATGTTATATTAACTCTTTGACATAACTAATAAAATTTTTGCTAATGTTTGCATTCATTCATAAAACATCAAAACAAATTCATAGTTCAAAAGGCATTTCCTTATTCCAAAGTCATTTCATTTCTAATAAAAGTGTGTTTTCTTTTACATTAAATGTGTGAATCAAATTTTATTTTTAAGTTAAACATCTCCATTTCCATGCAAGCATAAATAGGAGTGTGATTTTACTTTCAAGTAAAAGAGTAAATTTAGTTGATTAAATAGTTACATATTTTCATATTCAAAAAAAGAGTGAATCAAGTCATTTAGGACACATTTATTTCATTATTAAAAGTTAGAATAGGACCATTAAACACCCCCACAAGCAGACTCATAGATCTACCATCCTACACCTTACTGTAGACAACTTTGGATACCAGCCCTAGTTGATAAGACATCAATTGAACATTGATTAAATGAAGATTTAAATGATACTCATCACTCATCCTTATTCATATATTTATGGAATCTCTATCTGGGCTAAAAAATACTATCTAATGACCTTCTTCAAGAAGGAAACATGAAATAATGGGTGTATGTGAGATTAAAGGGGCAACTCCAGCTTATAAGCCAAATTTATGATTTTATATAGAACTTGATCAGGTCCATAATACATAGAATCATGTTTTTTATCCTTTTTCTATTTCATAAAGGGCATCTACTTGTAAGGTTTGAAATTTACAAAGAACTAGTCACCCATGTTAGAATTTTGATGACTATGGTGTTGATTTTCTTGTTGCATCATCATGTTTTATGCTAAGTCTAAATTCTCTTTCAAACCAACTAAAACGTATTATTGATTATGAATGTGATCCTCCATGAGTTTAACCTTGGTTTCCACCCTTAAGGAATAAGTGATGGAAGGGGGATGGTAACCATATAGTGCTAGGAATGGGGACACTTTACAAGAGGTATGGATATATGTGTTATACCACCATTCTACAATTGTTATCCATTTAGCCCAACATTATTTCTTATATTATACAAAACAAAAAAGATACCCCTCTAAATATTTGTTGACCAATTATGTTTTTCCATCAAATTTGGGGTGGTAAGAGAATCTATGAGATAGTCGAGTACCCAAATAAGAAAATAGTTTAGTCCATAAATTACTAGTCAAAATAGGATCATGATCACTTACAATTATTTTTGGGGTTCTATGTAATTTTAAAACTATCTCCAGAAAATATTTGATATTGTACATGTTGTAAATGGGTGTGATAGGTCACAAAAATGAGCATATTTTTCAAGCCTTTTCACAATTACCAAGATACAATTATTACCTTCAGAATAAGTTAACCCTATGATGAAATCCATTAAAACCTCCTCCTACCTTTGACTAGGAATTGATAAAGGTTGTAACATACATGGGGTATTAATTATTTTAACTTTGTTATATTGGAAATCAAGAATTATACGACAAAATTTTGTGCATCTCCCTTGATTCCTTCCAAAAATAATTCTCACTTGATTTTGTGATAAGTTTTCAAGAACCTATAGTTTCCCCTAATTGGAAATGCATGCAACTCTATATGAATATTATGCTTAAGATCTAAATATTTTCATAAGTATAGCATATCCTTATACCATAGGGAATTACCTTTCCATTCAAATTTATTAGAGGATATAGAATTTTTCTAGGTATTCTAAATAAAAAAATTATGTATGCTTGTCGTACTCTCACTCTAAACTATCTTCATCCATCTAATCTAATTGGAACGTGGGCATTACACAAAGTAATGATTTTATGGGTGTATCTCATCTAGATAGTGCATCTACTAACACATTAAATTTACCTTTATTATATATTATTTAAAAATCATAACCCAACATTTTTTTACATAGTTATATTGTTCCTTAGATGATAATCTTTGCTCCATAAAGTATTTGAGACTATCATGATCTATTTTCACCTTAAAGTGTCTACCCATCAGATAGGGCCTCCATTTTTTGATTACATGAAGAATAACCATCATTTATTTATCATAAACATGATTTTGTATATTATTACCTTTTATTTGATGAGTCTCAAATGTAAGTGGTCTTCCTTCCTACATTAGTACTACTCCCTAACCTAATTTACAAGCATCACATTCAACAATGAATGTATGTGAGAAGTTTGGATTAGCCAAAATTGGGTTGGTGCACATATCTTATTTTAGTTTCTAAAATTATTTAGTGATAAATAATTGTAATGTAAGGCATCCTTTTTTATCCATGTAGTTAGTGGAGCTACTACGCTACCATAACCTTTCAAAAATATTTGGTACTAAATTGTTAGTTTGAGGAACCCTTAGAGGTTTTTGAGAGTTTTGTGAATTAGACATTACCCCATAGCTTTGATATTATAAGGATCAAATTTGACACCTTCATGGGATATAATGTGGCCTAGGTACTATACCTATTATACTCTAAAATCAAATTTAGATGGCTTTTCATAAAGCTGATGTTGCTCCAAAACTTTAAACACTTGTTTCACATGTTGTAACTGTGTTTCACATGTATTACTATAATTAAATACATCATCAAATAAAACTATAAAAAAATTCTTTAAAAAATGCCTAAAAATAGTGTTTATAAAGATCTAAAAAGTATATGGTATATTTTTAAGACCAAATGGCATTACCAAAAAATCATAATGGCCCTCATGAGTTCTAAAAGTAGTTTTATGAATATCTTCATCCTTGATTCTAATTTGATGGTACCCCAAATGAAGATCCAATTTTTGGAATTAAATAACACCATGAAACTAATCAAGAAAATCATAAATTACTAGAATAAGAAACTTATATTTGAAAGTGTACTTTTTGATTTCCCTATAATCTAGGTACCTCCTCCATGTGTCATCATTCATATGCACCAAGACCACTAGTGATGAATATGCACTCTAGTTATGCCTGAAGATCCCTACCTCCAACATCTCTTAGACCATATTTTTTTTATTTCACTCTTATTTTAATCTTGATATCTATATGGTTTAATATTTGGTTATTAACTCCCTAGAAGTAATTGAATGACATGATAATATTCTCTTTTTGGTGGTAGTCCTTTTACCATATCCCTAGAAATAGATGGGTGGTCATCAATAATCATTTGTATATTAATATGTTTATATGCCTTTTTGGGGTTGAACTTATATGGAACATAATCATGCTATAAATCCTTATACCCCCTTTTTATAATCTTTGTCATTTGATGTAAACTAACTAATTATGGATATTTTTATCATAATCCACGTAATTCAATTTTCCTTCCTTCAGAATGAAAGCACATGAATAGTTATTGGAATTTCATCTCAATTATACCCAAGTTTATGAGCCATTGGACTACCAAAACAATGTCTACACCACCCAAGGGAAATGAAAATATAGGATAATATAGATTTTACTCTCCCATATCAAGCTTAATACTATGATATTTCCCTAAATAATTGACTGTGCCACCATATATAATCATGACCTAAAATCCTAGTGTTGGGTAAATGAAATAGTTCAATTGAGTGTTCAAATTTTGGTTGATGAAGTTATGTGTTCTCCCTAAGTTAATCAACACTGTCACCTTCTATTTCTTGAGGAAACCCACCTTATCAAAATTTGAAGGAGTGATAATACTTGAATGTGCATGAGAAGATATTTTAGGTTAGGAATCATTAGGTACCTCCTCTATTTCTTCCTCATCATCATTGGAGTCATCATCCTCTTCATCATGTTCATTTTATCCCTCAATATTATAGCATATTCTCATCACATTATGTGTATTAAACATGTGTGCCTCATGTTAAATGTGGTCCTTGAACCCACCAAAAATAAATCAATCAAGTTCTGATTATAAATTGTCTCCATATGTAAATATAGGTTCTAAAAATGATGAATATAATCCTTAATAGAGCCAGTCTATCACAATTTGTATACTTTATTGAAGTAATTCTCTGTCACACTATTTTTATAGTGTAATTATAGCTCATTTATAAAAATTGAATAGGTGACATTGAGAGTCATCTTTTTATTTTGAGCACACAACTATCAATATGGAATGCATTATTTATGTTCTAGATATAAGGATGACATGGTAACATTATATACACATGGGATATAATGAAGACCAAAAAAATCTCCATTTGGTTGATCTCATTGAGTGTATCCTTTCTATCAAATTTATGCATATCTACCATTAGTAACAGGTTCCTCTATGGCAAGGTACTTGGATTTAGATTAGGTTGGTTGGGATATCCACCCTAGTGGGGTTGTGTAACAATGATATATAGATGGTTTGGATGATTATTGTGTAAATCCATCATGATATTTTCTAAACTAGATTTTACATCTTTCATATTAGATTATATACCTTGCATATCACTTTGAATGTCTTATATATTTTAGTCAAGTTGGCTCACTTTGTGATATATCTTAGAGAACCCATGTATAAAGTATCTAATAACTCCCCCTTTTGATTCCACCTCTTCATTGTGAAGAGTTTTACCTAGAGTTTTGTCACCCTTTCCTTGGCCCTTAGTTTATGGTCCTACCATAACATGGCTTGATAATATTAACCCATATTGTCACTTTTGACCCAACTTTGACCAAGTTTTTTTGTACTTATGTCATCCTAAAATCATAAAATACAAATAACACACCCTAGCTATATATTTCTAAGATTTATAAACATGTAAATAAATTAAAAAAATCCTTAAATTGTGCACTTAGATTGAATTTGAGAAAAACACTAAAATTAAAATAACTCACAAAATTGATCTCCAAATGCTATGTTTTTTTGTGATGTCTTTTACTGATTGCCAAACTTCAATAAAAAATTGTAGGAAAATTTGAAATGGATTGAAAGATATAGTAAAATCTCTAAAATTAGGGTTTTACCCACATGATTGCCTAAATCATAGCTCTAATATCACCTATAATGAAATTAATTCAAAAATAAAGTAAAATAACAGTAATAGATCACAATTTGACTAAAATATAGTAGAATATATAAATAAAAGATAAGACACTTCAAGGGGAAACTATTAGAGGTAAAATCATTGAGAGGGGTGGGGTTAAATTAGTGAGCCCATAAATTTCAATTTTAACTCAAATCCTTTAAAACTTATTAAACAATCAACAAATATTAACTTGCTCAAGTAACAGTAACAAAAGAGCTCAATCAATCAATGCATACATAAGATTAAACACACAACACATGGTTTCTATGGGAAAATCTCAAGGGAATAAAACCCACTCTCAATCCTAAAACACATGGAATAATTATCCTATAATAAATTAAAAACAAGATACTAGTCAATTTCTTTAGACCAAAAAACCTTTGATCAAATCCTTTAGACTAAAGGCCTTTAGTGAAATCCCTATTTCCAATGAGAAACTACCCCTAAGGAAGATCAAGTCCTTTAGACCCTCTATTGAACACCTTCACTTTAGTACTAATGCATTAAAAACTTGATTATAGATTTATGATTATCTAACCCTTGCACAAACTCCCTCTATATCTCATACATGCCTCTCACATAAGAATGCCATAATCTCTCTCCTTCACTCAAACTATCTTCATATGTACACTCAGACCTTTTTTCATATCCTCAATATATAAGATCACTATTATGACATTATAAATATGACTTATAGGTCATACACATATTCAAAAAAAATTATGCTCATCAACTGATCTACTTGCGCACTTTGCCTGTCCTTTTCTCGATAACTCTCAAATGCACACCTTGTACCATTCTTCCACACCTCTAAAAATGATCACAATTGGTTTCACTATTTATAGATCATTAATAAATTATAAATTACATAATAATAATTTTTTTCCATCATATAATATTTCACCCTTAAGGCAATTACATATGTCACACTTAAGCATAACACAATTTCAAACAGGCCTAAGTCACTTTTTAGGTCCTATGGAGACCCATTCACCTCTTTGACACTTATATAATAAAAATAATGAATATATAAAAAATTAAAAATGCATTTAAAAATTATAAATTATCTATAGGTCCTCATTAAGTTCCAACAATCATCACATTACCCATATACTTAAACACAATTAGGTCAAACACTTATCTATACACACAGACACCATGAACGAATACATAGTCAACTTTTAAATATTTTTTCATAATTTATATGATTCTTAAAACATTTATAATGCACACAAATTATCCTCATATATTATAAAACATTATCCAATATATGATTCATCATTAAACATTGAAACAATGTCAATACAAGCTCAAACAAACTTCTTGGGTTCTTAACCGATGAAAGTCAAACACAGTAAAATTTTAACCTCAACATATTCAACCATAAAAAATTTAATATCTTAAAATTTATATTTATAGATTTACCTTGGATTATTCTACAAATTATCTTGGTATTTTAAGTTTAAATTATATATACATTGAAAGATATGACACAAAAGCTAGACACTTGTCTTTCCTTTATTAAATTCAAATATTTAAATTCAAATGGTCACAATTAAACCTTAGTCACTTTGATCACATCTTAGGATATTGAATATTAAAATTAAATTCACACCATTGATATTTTCTAAACATTAATGCATAGTGTTCCAATGCCTAAATGTTAAACTTTGAATAGTTGACCTGATCTCGTGCAATCTTATAATTTTGACCTCATACACTCCAACAATCTCTTCAAGATTTTCCTTGCTTTAGTCATGCTAGACAAATATCACTTTGACATATTGAATTTAATTACAACCATTTATATTTATTAATATGAACAACCACTCACCATTATATATTAGAATATTCTTGATCTTTATCTCTTTTTAAAGTTAAACTTTGAATAGTTGACCTCATCTCATTCAATCTTGCAATATTGACTCAACACACACCATCAATCTTTGTGGATCATCCAAGTAATTATCATGAAACATATTCCATTTGATCAATATGTATGATAGACCATGAGTTTTAGGATCTCCATTTATGCCTAGTATTTACCCTTCACAAATTTGGCTAAGTATGGGGACCATTGTAAACTACCTAGAAGACCAACTTTTCTCCTTAATAACTCTTGTTGTGCTTAGATGCATGATATAAAATTTTGACCATATGATCTTATCACATAATATAATAAAAAAATATATGAAAGTTCTCTTGAAACCTTTTTATGTGTAAGATAACTCCTTTAAACTACTCACTTCGATTTTTCTGCCACAGAGCCAACTAGGTCAAGAACTGATTGGAAGAACAACTTTACACGTGCATATATTTTAAAATGCTTCATGGCATGATCTAAAATTTATCAAAAATAAACTAGGATTAAAAATTAACAAACATATATGATCATTTTCTCCTTTCACCTTCACGTGTGATAAATATAACAACCTCAAAAATCTTACTCGGCTCTTCTTGCTATATTTGTAAATTTGACTATGGGAAAACACTATCAAACTACCTGAGAGCCCAACTTTGCACTTGCATATATTTTATCCCACTTAGTCACATGACCTAAGTGTTTCCTACTATTTCTTACTATCTTTTTTTGCTTTTAGCAAAAAAGAGAGAAACAAAAGATGAGGGGTGTGTACCTCATAAATGTTGCACTTATTGATGACCAAATAAAATGAGAGCTCCTTTTTGGTGAGAAAGGACTACCAACAATAATAACATAGTAAACCAACTTATTTGTTAGATTATTATGAAGTGTGGACTACCTATAAAAGCTAGATCTGAGAAGCAAAAACTCCTTTGGACAACTATCAATCCACTCCCTTAATGATAAAAATGTTCTACAAATAGAAATAAAGGATGATAAATGGAAAAGAACATAAATGCTTATAAGAGAAAAAAATTAACGTACCTATTTGGTAGAAGATGTAGCATAAAATTTCAATATCATGCACAAATATATCAAGGTTAGATCTAAAAAGGTCTAGGTAGGGTCTATAGATAGGTTAGAAATAGAAATAGGGGTCTAATTGGGTGAACAAGGGAGAAAAAAATAATCTATTATTTTCCTTGATAATGATCATCAGTGGTTAGGGTGATTGGTAATAGTTGGGTATCATCAACAATGGTTAGGTAACCAATGATGGTTGTGGTGATCAATGATGGTTACAACAACTAGTGATATTTGCCTATGCGAGGTCTGTAGGGAATTGAAATAGAGCTAGGGATGAAGTGGTTGATGGGTATAAGGTAGAGTATGGACTATTGGGGTGAGGGGCGATTTTCAAGTGACTAGGTTGATTCAAAAAGAGATAGTGGGAAAATACAATGCTAAAAACAAGAGAAATAATACCTGAATGATGAAAAGTAGAAACTAATGACTAGCTGAATGAAATTGGGTATCATAATAGTACTCCAACCTTCAAAATTCATGTAGATAGTGTTTTGGGATGCTAAATGCCTACACAAAGAAAACAAGAGATCCTGGACACAAATTTTTAGATCTACAACTCCTCTAAGAGCTTTGTATTTATAGCACAAACTTGCTAAGTGAGGAAAGGGAAGGTTTATAAATTAAGTGAGGATAAAGATGCTAATTTTAAGAAAGGGAAACATGTGAGGTCTGCATGAGACAGTTTCTATTTTGTCCATGCATGCTTGTCTTACATCTAGATGATTTTTTATTTTTTAGGAGTAAAGACCTAACCATCGATGGTTAGGCTAACCATCAATGGTTAGGTCAACCATCAATGGTCAAACTCTAAGTTAAAAAGGGGATAAAAGAGGTCTAAGTTAATATGTTAAAAAAATTATTAAGGGGTGATTAGGTGTGTTATCAAAAGTAAAGGGTGAGTTAACTAGGTGAATAGTTGACTAAGGTTGGGAATAGGTCCATGATGAAGTGACATCAAAAACTAGTCAAGGGGGTTTTTGAGTGTCTACATTTTGCCCCTATTTATTATGCACATTTAGGTCAATAAGCCATAAAACAATAATGGAGTGTTGACAATCAAGGTTTAGTTGTCACAAGTATGGGAGGAGGGTATTCCACCTCAAATTAGGAGTCGATGAGGTAACACCAAAATTAGGTCATGGTTTGATAAGTGGTAAAATAGAGGTCACAAGGTGGGTGATGCAGACACATACAGAATGTGACTAAGTTTGAGATTTAATAGCATGAAAAGAATAACATTATCATGTTGGGAAAAATAAGGTCAAGGTTTAGGATAAGTAATAGGGTAACCAATCCCCATCATTGGTCATAGATGATTGTGTCACACTTATAAAGTGTCCTAGAGAAGGTTGGTGTTTACTTAGGTATCTAGGGTAAGAAGTATTCCTAAGAAAACCATAATGAGTTAGGCATGAATGAGGTGTTATGTAGGTCAAAAATTCCATCATGGAAAAATTAGTTGAGGAAGTCATCATGACTAAAGAAAGGTTACTATAAGGTATGTGAATAGGTTGGTACTAATGTCAAGGCAGATAAAGGTATAGAGGTCAAGTGGTTGGTTGGGTAGGGAATGGCCAAACTAACTCTTAATTAACTAGATAAGAGGGTGTTTCCTACATAGTCTCATGGATAGGGGATCTAACATGGACTTCAAGCCTAATATAGTTCTTGGTTGGTGGGGAGAAGGGAACTCCTAAATAGGTGCAAGGGTGGCAAGAATTAGATGATCTCAATTAGACGCATTAATAATTTTGAGTGAAGTAGTAAAAGTGTAGGCTTGAAGCGGTAAAATAAAAGTACCCTAACCATTGATAGTTAGGGGGAATCAGTGATGGTTAGGTAACCATTGATGGTGAGGGTGAACTTTCAAGGGTTATGTAACCATCAATGATTAGGTTCAACTATCGATGGTTGGATAACTATTGATGGTTGGGTGAAACCATAAATCAATGGTATAAAGCTCAATTAGGCACATTTTTTCCTCATTTGTGACTTTGATAACTTGTTCTTTATTTCTCTAAGTGTTTTTACAAAGATTGATCATGAGTGAGTGGAAGTATAGTGAGTTTTTGAGAGGAATGTGGTGTGTGAGAGTGTTGATGGGGTTGAAATGGATGTTGGAGATGCTTATAGACAAGTGGATAGGCACAAATTGAGGTGGTGCCACCAGTCATGAAATGAGCTAGGTTATGTCTTAAATTAGAAGTAAATTTTAATGTTTGAATTAGATGGTAAAAATATAACTAGGTATGCTAAATTAAGGAATTGTAGGTTTTTATATGTGGTGCTAGGGTTTTACTATTTCTATTATTGTTTTCTAGATTATATGTTTGGGGTGGTGTATGATTTATATAGAGGTAGGTAGTAATGTGTAAGAGTGTAGAGAGTAGGTTTTGGGTGTTATAAAGGGAGTTAGGGTTTTAGGAGGAGGTCAAGGGGTGAAAGCTCATTGTTGTTGGTCACCTGATAATGACTATCAATGGTTGAGATGACTAATGATGATTAATCATGGGGTAAATAGAATAAAGAGGACCATCGATGGTTTGGGAGATCCATCGATGGTCGATGGGTTGGGGTACAAGTTGTGAGTTGGGTTGGAAGAGTTGGGAGGTAAGATGGGTTAAAATTAAGATGGATTGAGATGGGTAGAACTAAAATGGGTTGAGATAGGTTGGGGTAGGATTTGGGTTGGTTGGTTGTGGGATAGAGTTGAGAGAGTTGGGTTGAAATAGGTTGGGATAGTATTTGGAATGGGTTAGGGAGTGTAGTAATTTTAGGTAAATGTGGGTCTGCATAGGATAGAAAGGGTGGAGGTTCCATAACAATAGTTAATAGGGGTTTATAGACATAATAAGTGTTTAAAATGTAGGTTGATAGATGACATAATATCAATATGGAAGCGGGTGGGTAATAGTTGAGATAGGTTGTATACTTGATTCATGATATATGTATTATTATAGGCATGGGATCAGATCTAGATACAAGATCAAGTTCTTGAGATTTTTGTAGAGGTGAGGGATGCCATGTCTATAGAGGATTGGCATCATATAGAGGTAGTGGGTTTTAGAGGGATGTGACATTACCATCACCTTTCTAGGGATGTCATGATGATAATCACCCTCATTGAGAGATGGGACCAAGTGACTAATACCTTCTAGTTATTAGCTAGGGAGATGAGCATCCTATTAGAGGATGTCCACCAAATTACATATATACCCATCTAAAAAGATTCCATCTACCACATAGAGGGGGAGGATATCAATGAGTGTATGGAGATGATACATGGAGATGATCGAGATGATGCATAGTTTCACTCTAGAGGTTCAAGAATTAGGCCTCTATACTAGAGGGCTCTTCGAGATAGACATTTTTTGACCATTTTATAACTAGCAGTTACTTGTTATGCACTATTAGATTTGATGGGAGGGATATTCCTTGGTGTGTTTTTAGGGGTGTTGGTGGAGCTAGTTTTTGGTAGTAGAGGTTTTAGATGGGCATAGGTTTTATTGATTCAAATATATAAAGATCTATAGGTGTTTGGAGCACATAGATGCTATGGCATTAGTGTGGGAATTTTACTTCACTACTAGGCCTATGAGCATATATAGGTACTAAGACCCTTAGGACCTTTAATAGAGGGTTACCATCTGATAGATTATGTAGTCAGCTTCTATTGATGGAGGAGAGATGGGGATATGATATGTGATAGTGGTGGTTCTAGGGATATTAACTAGTTTAGAAGAGACTTGAAGGGTCTAGTTATTAGTGACATAGTCTGGAGGCCATATTGAACTTGGCCAATATGGGTTGGGTATAGGTACCACACCTTATATTTATAGAGTTGGAGATGGGCCTATGGGAGGTAGGATGGTGAGATAGAGTGCATCCCCTTTGAGTGAGTTTGGCATCTGTTTAGGCTTATGCAAGGTATCCCTCATAGTTTTATGTGATACAGGAGGGAGGATGTAGACTTATATTTACCAGAGCCATAGTCACACAAGGAGGAGTTGGATCATGAGGATTTTCCCCTCAGGGATGGAGATGATGTAGGTTATACAACCAACTATCCTACCTAGTTTCAAGGGAGATACATAGCTATTGATTTTGGCTTAGGAGATGGAGGCCAGAGGCCTATGGATGTTGACCCAGTAGGGGGACTAACATAGGGAGATCCATAAATAGTGGTAGCACTAATGGAAGTACAAGCATAGATTACCACATTACAAGGGTAGATTTCCATTATTTAGGGTCAGTTGAGAGGAGTGATAATGTAGAGAGATTAAGCCCAAGCATAGGTCACCATTTTATAGGGTTAGGTGGCTATTTTATAGGGGTAGGTTACCATAGTGATAAGATATTAAGACCAAGTGATGGTCTTACTTGATTTGGTGACATAGGAGAGAGACTCTCTATGATGGGTTACTAGAGTAGTGGTAGCACCACCAAGCTTTGTTACACAGGCCATATATCGAGTGGCCATACAAGAGTTACACTACTATGAGGGCATTGTGTTAGCATAGTATCATAATGATCCAAGGTAGGGAGAGTGTTAGGTTAGTTTTGATGGTGGAGTAGTGATTGTGGCCCCAACTCAGTGGGCTATGGTAGCGGGTCATCCAATAGGGCCTCCACCTAAGATAGGTATAGGTGCAAGTACAAGTGCAAGTATAGGTACAAGTATGGGTGGGGTTGTTGGCATTAGTGCCCCAAGATCTTGATACAAATGTGGTTGAGATTATTATTTTTGTATATGATTTTGATATCGGCCTATGTGCTGAAGATGTGAGATGTATATGAGAGAGAGATATGTACATTTTTAGACACTTATTGATTTTATATATATATATATATATATATGTATATATATGTATATATATATATATATGTATATATATATGTATGTATATATATATATATATACATGTATATATACATGTGTGTATATATATATATATATATATATGATACATAAAGTTGGGATGTTTTTATTTTGTTCATGTTTTTATGAAATGAATCTTTATATGTTGATAATGTGTTGAGGATGACTAATGTTAATGTTAGATGTGATAGATGATGCTTGATGTATGAGACTTATAGTATAGGTATGTGATGACATATAAATATTTGATTTTGATTTTGATTATGATATGATGTTCTTATTTTTTATGTGAAGGAAATATGTGATTGTAATGTTAGAGATTATTGTCTTAGGTGATGATGTGGATTTTATGATATGCTTTTTTTTATTATGGATTATGATATTGTGGTATGTTTTGATAAGCTTATAAGGTTTTTATAAGGATAAGAGACAACATCCATGTGAACTAATATTAAAATAAAGAGTCATGTTGGGTTCATTATATAGGACCCTATAGAACCAAAGTGAGTGAGGATCTTAATGAAAATAAACCTCTGATAGGCTTCACATGAGGACTTTTCTAGCAAAAAGGTATCATTATAAACACCATGTTGCCAAGTGAGCTCATAGTTTGCTGATTTATAGAGGGTAAAAAGGAGATGACAGGTAAACAAAGAGAAAAATGGATAAGATATGAACTTAATGTGGATTTAATTACCCTTTTTATAGGTGACCTAAGAACTAAAATAGATAAGTACATGTCTTTACAAGGTATAGACTAATCAATGTAGGAAATCTACAAATATATATTATCTTATGGATAATTGATTATGGCCCTTTGGTGGGATAATAGGGTCATGTATTACTTGTTTTTATAAGAGAGGTGAAGCTTATCAATGTGGGAAGATTTAAGTGCTTTGATTAAGTTGATTGCATATTTTATGAAAATATTATTATTTTAATATTTTGGCTTAGCCATCCTTTGAGGGAGTGGTCTAAGTATAATAAATTTTTGATAGATATCGTTTGAGGGATCAATCTATCTATTTTGATTGTATTTATGAGTCATCCTTCAAGGGAGTGGTCTACCTTTAAAAAAATGGACCCAAATAATATGTTATATTCCATATAGAATATTTTAATGTTTTCTTAGACATGGACCCATATATCCAAGCTTAGAGGTTGACCTCATCAAGGTAAGGTGTTTATCATAAAAGGTGGTTGATAAATAAGGAAAGGTGATTTTGGGAGACAAATGATCATGGGATTTCATCTAGTTAAAGACAAAAAGTATCCATGAGAACCATGCCATAGGTAAATTTGTGGTACCCATGTTTAATATTGGACTAAAACTATGATGGTTAATCACATGGGTCTATTGTAATTAAATGGCCCCAAGAGGAATAGGTAATAAGATAAGGTAAGGGTAAATCTCATAAAACCAAGGGGTGATCTTAAGTTAGACCATAGGTTTCATTTAGATTTCTCTTAATAGTAGAAAGGACATAGATACAAAGTATTGAGGTGTTTAGGTTCTAGTTTGCCTTCAAGAGAGGATAAATGATAAGCTCTTGATCCATACATATGGGTGATGATGTAGGGTCCAATCCAATTGAAAGAAAATTTTCCCTCTTTGATTTTATCTATGTTTTTCATGTGTTGATTTTCTTTAAGGATGAAGTATCTAATGTTAAATTCACATTCTTTCAGATGCTTGTCGTAAGCATGGATGATATGCTCTTGGTGTTAAGCACGGAATATACTGAGGGGGTGGGTGAATCAATATATTATATATATTATAAATCTTTCCTTTTACCAAAATCCACTTAATGAAACATTAAAGATATGCAATAAAACTCAAACAATAAACATCCACACAAGACAAAGAGAGACACCAGATATAACGTGGAAACCCAATGTGGGAAAAACCATGGAGAATTAATCTCAAATATATTTGTGAGAACAACCCCATAGGAGCACCATAACCCTTTGCCAAGTACAAACCTCAGCTTCAATTCATGAGCACCACCCCACATGAGCTTTAAACCCCTTTGCTGAGAACCAACCTAGCTGTCATTCGTGAGCACCAACCCACATGAGCACTAACCCCTTTGTCGAGCACCAACCCATAGGAGAACCAACCCATTTGTGTATACCACACACCTATCTCTAAATGTTTTTATCTCAACAAATGATAGATCAATACAACATCACCTTCCTCTCTCTCACTTTTTCTCTTATAAGCTAGATATAACAAATATAAATCATCTCTCATAATTGCTCTTCTAAGCTAGATATTACAATATCAAATCAACCTCTCACTTCCACATTACAAATGGCTACTCAAGCCTTTATTTATAGCTTTCCAAATGACATTTGGCCTTCCCCCTTTGTGACCTTTCATTCCTCATGGAAAATGGCGCTAATCTTGGATGACCCTTCATATCCAAGCATTTGAAAAGTCATGTGGTGACCCTTCATGACCAAAAACGTCTTTCCCACTTTTGTCTTTATCTTTGGTTACTTTTCATATTCTTTTAAGTGTCCCTTCATGAGAAATTCGCCCTTTACTCTTTTGTCTTCAATTGGTGACTCTTAGTATTCCCCAAGATGGCTCTTCATGGGAAAATGCATCCCATCCTTCTTTTGTCTTTATCCCGTGACTCTTCGACTTCTCCATGGGCCCTTATTTTGTCTCATATGCAACCAAAAAAATATTTGTTAATATTAAATAAATATTAACTCATATTAGCAAAGATAAATAACATTAAATGCAATGGGGCCTTTATCACCAATAATACTAAACCTTTGACATCAATGACAATATTTCTAACACTTGGTAGATATGAATATGATTAGGGTAGCAAGGTGATGTTCATCAAGTAATTCAAGGTGTGTGAGGTGTTCTTGATGATATTCCTCTTTAGAAATTATGTCGTGTAAGGATATATGAAGAGAGGGAATCTATACTTTGAGAGGTAGAATAGACTTTGTGCTAAAGACCAGGGAAAAAGTTGTAGCACCTATTATGGTTTGGATACTAGTGCGATAGGCCCATAATGTAAATGAGATGTATATGTGATAGCCTTAGCCTGGAGCACTTACAACTTTAGTTAGAATCTTAATAAGGGTATTTTTATAGGCTTCCAACTATTTGCTTGCCTATAGAAAATAAGGTGAGGAATGGCCAATATTGATGCCAAAAGAATCATAGAGGGCTTAAACTTTCTTGTTTTTAAAGTATGTACCATTATCTATTATGATTTTATGAGGGACGCCAAAATGATAGATGATGTGATGATTGATAAAATTGATAATTTTTTTATCTTTGATTGAGACAAGAGGGATGGTCTCTACCCATTTAGTGAAATATTCAGTAGCGGTGATGATGTATTGGTGTCACTAAGATGACTGAGGATTGATTTCTCTAATGAGGTCAAGTCACCACTATGATAAGGGCCACTAATATTTAGATACTTAAAGGTCATGAGTAAGTGTGTGATGTAAATTAACATGTTTTTGGCATTTAACACACTTCTTTACATTGTCATAGTAGTCTTGATTGAGGGTAGGCCAATAGTAACCTAGGCGTAAGATTCTTTTAGTGACAGTGAGGCCACTAAAATGTCCCCCACAAACTCCATCATGAGTTTCCTTGATGGCATAAGGAATATCATGAATACATAGATAATGGAGGAAAATACCATTGAATCCACATTTTTATAAGATTCCCCCTAGTATGGTATAATGAGAGGTACCCTACGAAAAGGCCTTCTGGGCAATCTTTGAGAGGTCAGGTGGAATGATGCCCATGTCAAGGTAATTAAAAGTTTGATCATACTAGATGTCTAAAGGAGATTCCTCAACTTTACAAATGGTTGGAAGGTCCAAATTGATATATGAAATTTGGATAAAGTGATGGATTGTAACAGATAATTTGGATTTAGTGGGCTGAGAGGGTATTTGAGATGCAAAGGAAGCCATCGTATCTATGAATTTGTTAATAGATAAGTGTACCAATTAGATCTTATAATGGTCAAAAAATGTTAACATATAATCAATGAGGAGCTTTAATTTTTCAAAATAACTTTTTTACATCGATATGGCCCATTGACTTGGTTAATCATGATTTGATAATCATCAAAGATAGAAATGGTTTTGATTCCTACGATGAGAGAAATTTGGAGACCAATAATGAGAGCTTAATATTCTACCATGTTTTTAGTACATTCAAAGTTGAGTTTGAAGGATATTGGAAGAGGTTCAACCTAAAGGGGAATGAGAATTATTCTGGTACCCCCACCATGTTGACACCTAGAGCCATAAAAAAAATGGTCATTTAGTAAAGGGGTTATCCTTGAGACAATGTGGTAATAGACTCATCAGGAAAGGTTAATAGAATGGGTTGGTTAATTGGGAGGGGAGCTTCAGCCAATTCATTAGGAATGACTAGCTCTTTAATTAATTTTTGGTGAAGAAACTCAAGATCAAACTAGACCAAAAGCATGAACCACTTTGCCATACACTTATTTTGATATGGCTTAGAGTGCATATACTTGAGTGGGTCAATGGTGGTGATAACATATGTTTTTTGATTGAGGAGGTAATGACAGAGTATGGAGGCAACAAAAATGAGAGTGAGATAAATCTTTTCAAGGTGGGTATATCATGTCTCATATTCCAAAAGCATGTGGTTGATATAGTAGATGGCTTACTCATTTTTTTCATCCCAATGAGCCAACATGGTACCTAAAGAGTGATTAGTGGTGGATATGTAGAGGTAGAAAGGTTGGTTGTCCCTATGTGGGATAAGAACTGGTGGAGAAAGAAGGTACTCTTTAAGTGAATAAAAGGCTTGTTGACAATCTTTGGTCCATCTAAAGGAGATGTCATTCTTTATGAGGTGGTGAAAGGGTTACCATCTTTTTGATAATTGGGAGATAAAGTGATGGATAGATTGGAGTTTTCCCTGTAGACTACAAAGTTATTTTAAGTTTGTTGGAGGAGGCATTTATAGGATGGCTTTGACTTTAGTAGGATCAATTTCAATTCCATGAAGGTAAATGATAAATCCAAGGAGCTTCCTAGAGAGAACCCAAAAAATGCATTTTTTGGGATTAAGGTGGACATGGAATTGGATTAGTCGATCAAAAATGATAGAAATAATAGTTAAATGGTCCTCTCAATGCTTGGATTTTCTAAGATCATCCACATAATCCTCTACAATATTATGGATAAGGTCATGGAAGATATAGGTCATGGATCATTGATAACTCACTCTTACATTTTTTAAACTAAAAGACATGACTTGATAATATAAGATTCCCCAAGGAGTAATGAAGGTGGTTTTATGTTGATTTGAGGAGGTGATTATGATTTGATTATATCCTAAAAAACCATCCATAAGGGATAACATCTCATGTCCCATAGTAAGGTCAACTAGTTGGTTGATGTTGGGTAAGGGAAATTCATCTTTTGGGCATGCAAGGTTAAGGTCATGAAAATCCACAAAAAGGTAGGGTCCCCCAGTGGGTTTGGTAATAGGAACAATATTAGATACCCATTTTGGATAATCAATAGGTTAAATGAAGTTGATAGATTAAAAAAAATTAGTTATTCTTTGATGAGAAGAGCTATAC
The DNA here is from genome assembly GCA_037957365.1 of Torreya grandis. Classification (NCBI taxonomy): domain Eukaryota; kingdom Viridiplantae; phylum Streptophyta; class Pinopsida; order Cupressales; family Taxaceae; genus Torreya; species Torreya grandis. The sequence goes on from JARHVA010000970.1 coordinate 2,085,369, forward strand.
GAGGGTAAATTTTGTAAATCTTTTTTCATACTGGCTTAGCATTATGATGGGTAACTATGTTATGGAGATCAATGGAGGGGTCAATCTTAGGCATATCCTAATAAAACTAGGCAAATGTGATGATATAATCTTGAAGGAAGGTAGGATAATCCTGTTGCTCATTTGGGTTTAAGGATTGGCCCAATTTAATGATACGAGGATCCTCCTAGGTCCCAAGGTTAATGTTGATAGTTGATTCATTAAGCATGGTTTTATTATTAGGAGGAAGAGATTTAAGGATAGAAGAATCTCCTACACCAAATTAGGTGATGATGGAATTATCATCTTGTTGTTGAATGGTAGGTGAATTTTGGTTGATCATTTTGGGATGGATGAGAGGAAAGTTTTTGGTTTGGCCACCTTGTTGATAGGTTAGTGGGCCTAAACTACTGGTATTGATCCAAAGAAAAAGTTGGATGGAATAATGTGAGAGTCCTTAGATTGGAAAGATGAACTAGGTGAGGATGGATTTTCTTCCATGGGGGTAGTAATAGGTTTTGGTGAGGTGGGATCTTTTGGTGGCTCAAACCCAAGCCCAAAGAACTCATGAGGTTTTTAATTTTTGATAATGGGAAATTCTTGAGGTCCTTTTTTATACAGGCCCATACCAAATCCTTTCCAAGTACAGTGGTGAAGAAAGGTTTTGGTAAAGGATGGATTGATTAGATAGGATAAATTGGAAGTGAAAGGTTGAATATATGGGGTGGTAATAAGAGAAAGGAGTGGTCGATCAAGTCGCCTATAGAAAAAATATGTTCAATTGTTGGGAAGTCCAAAGGCGATGAGGGTTCCTATGTTGGGGTCATAAGAAGGGTCATTTTGAAGGTTCCCATATTCTTGGGGAGTGGGAAAGGAATCTAATGCTAAAAGTTAGTATTTCTTGAGAGAAAGACATTGGAAATTTTGTGTTAAGGAGTCCTCAATGGGGATCTAGGAAGAAGAGATAGATGCACTGGTTGAGGCTTCATCATTGTTGATAGTAGAGGCATTGTAGGTTGAGGTTAATGTTGTAGTTATTTTAATAGAGTTGATTGATTATAAGGGAGATGAAGGTGTAAGAAAGACATCATTAGGCCTATAGGTCATGTAGTAAGATGTAAATGGACTAGGATTAGCCTTGATGGTTATAACTTACCCTTCATGTTTAAATTTGATGCAATGGTGTAAAGTGGAGGGGATCCAAGTCAACTTAGATCGAAGGGAATCCAAGTGGAATGCTATATTGGAATTCACCCTCTAAAACATAGAATATCTTGGGGATGGTGTGAGGTCCCATGTGTATTCTAAGAATAATAGTTCCCAAGGTAGTGTCCATGGTGTCGTTAAAATATTGAAGGATGGTTGTACTTTAAACCATGATGTTCTTTTGTAAACACAACTAATGAAAATCATGGGAAGAGATTATGTTAATGCTAGTACTTCTGTTAATCATTACCCTTTTAACATGAATGTCACTGATGTATGTGGTGACAAAGAGAGGAGGATCAGACTCTTCTAAATGGGTTGGAGGTATCTTAGAATCTTGGAAGGTGATGATAGTGAAATGTTGGAGGGATCCAACAAAGGATACGATAGGTTAAGGGTCATCTAGTTAAACCTAAATGGATTATAGAGCATTTATTAATACCTAATGATGGTGGGGTGAAGTGTTGATTAAGTTATAAAGGCTCATCTTCACCAGTGCTTGGTGAAGCTACTTCAATAAGGTTTGTTGAATAGATATGAAAGAGTTGGTATGAGGGGCACTAAGGATGGACACTTAAGGTCTTGGTGATGGTGTGGGTTGGTGTTTAAACCTAGTTATAAGGTTGATAATTCAAAGAATAAGTCCATGTAATGGATGCATTGGCTCTTCCTTTACCCCTTTATTGAGCTTGAGATTGGGTAATCATGTGGATAGTATGGACAATGGGCTCAGTTGGACTAGGTGATTCTTTTGTTTCCTTGCCCTTACCTATAGATGAGAGTGAAGAAGCAGGTGTAGGTTGGGATAGTGTTTGGATTGGTTAAGTTGGTAGTTGGGTTACTAAGGTAGGTAAAAGTGGTTCATCTAATAATATATAATCATCCTCATATAAGAGATGAACAAGATCTTGGAGAGCTTTTAAGTTCTCCATGTTATGTATTGGTGTCCTATGGTATGCATAGATCTGAATATCATTGTACCAAGAAGTTTTGGTGTTAGAAGAGGTGAAATGCTTAATAGGTGAAATTTTAATGGAGAAGGTTTGCAATATCCTCTATAAAATAACATAGTAAGATTCCTTTAGAAGTGTTGAGGGTGTTGAGATGATCATCAAGGAAATAAGAACCTTCTTAGGTGTGGTCTTGACCTTAGAGAGGGTTGGTGGTTGGGCAATTTTGGTAGATGGTTTAGGTTGGGTTAACTTATCTACGATCAGGTTAATAGTAGATGGTTTCAAATTAGAGGATGAGGGGTTGATAATAGGTGGAAATGTAGAGGGGGATAAATTAGCTAATAATGATGAATAATTTGATGGCATAGGTGGTAGATGGGTAGGCATAGAAAAAGGTGTTAGTTTAATTGAATTATAATAAGTGATTGGTATGGTATAAGGGTGGGGTCCCAAAATAGATGGTAAATGAGAAAGAGGTAGCATAGGTCAAGATTGAGGATGAGGTTTAGGTAATTTCACCCTTTGATCCATCTTGATTGGTGGTCTTATAGGTGGCCTAGAGGGGATTAGGTCCAATTTGATGGGGGGATGAGTGATGATAGGTATGGGAAAGATACCCAAATTCTTAATTGGTTTAGATAGATGATTATGAGATGATATAGGTGGAGGTGGGTGATATGGTTCCCTCACATCTTGGGAAAAATAAATGTTTGATGATGGAGAGATAATAGGTTGGAAATTGGATCCTAATGAAGTCAAAGGTTTGGCTCTATTTTGGTATGGGAGCCCCAAATGATGCTAGAAAGTGGCTCTATCTAGGTTGGGTTGTGAGGCAAATTCTAAAATTTTCACTAACTAAGAAAAGGGCTTATAAATGGGTTTTGTTCTTTGATCTATTGTTCTAAATGTAAATTTTTTGGGTGAATAAGAGGGGATGGTTCATTCATCATTACTTGAGCTAGAAGGTCCAAAACAATGCTTACTTGTGGGTAATTAAGAGAATGGATGTTTTTTTTATCGAGGGTGTAGGTATGGTCTTGGATCCTTCCTTTATTAGGGTATCCAAAGGAGAAGAAGGGAGTTCTACCATTTCATTTGGTGGGGTAGAGGAAGTGTTGGTCAATTCAATGGTTTGTTCTATGAAAGGATAGGTGGGCATGGATATGGTTTGATCAAGTAGAGAAGTGGGGGCTATAGATCCTTCTACTTGGGTCTCTTAAAGGATAAGAGGTGAATTTGATTCTTCCATAGGTGAGGTTGGTGAAAAGGCAATGGGAATGTGAGGCTCATCCTCCATGGGCTCATTTATGATGATGTTAATTACATGTGCCTCATGTGAGTAAGATGGTTCAAATTGATTATCATGGGATTGGGTAGGTGGAGGATAGTTAGAAAATGGTTTTAAAAAATATTGAGAGAATGGTTGGGGGTGCATTAGGGTTCTCAAACATCAATTCTCCATTGTCAATAAAGTTTTGGACAAGAATTTTAAAATTGTTACACTAGTTTATGTCATGTTTGATGACCTGATGGGAAACACAGTGGTCATTTTCATTGTACCACCTAAGCACAAGGTGAGAGGGGTTGAATTGTTGAGGTGGATTGATCGGTGGAAGTTGAATAACATTAGATTTTAGAAATTTATCCAACCTAAAGGCATAAAATTCCCATATAGGTGTGAATTATTTAGGGGGAACCTAATTTTGATTTTGGTTTGGTGGGTAAGAAGGATTAGAAGGTGTGTTTTGACATGGTTGGTTAATGGATGAAGGTGGGGCAATTTTTAGGATAACTGCATTTTTAGATTTTTTGGATTTAGAATTAGGTTGGTTAGTTATTTTTGTGTAAGAGGGGTCATTCAATTTAAAAGAGGAATTCTTATTTTGTAATTTCAATTTACCCTCATGTATGGCTCAGTTCTTGAGTTTGCATACCATTGTGAACTCTTTGTCAAAGGTTTTAAATGTTTACACTTGAAGGGTAGGAACGATGTGTTTTATACATCCCCTAGAGAAAAGTTCAATGAATTTTGTTTGGAGTAGTGAAAAGGGTAATTGATTAATGAGGCCTCACCATCATGCAACAAAGTCAACAATTGATTCATCATCAAATTGCTTGATGTAATAGAGGTCAGTTATGGAGACCTTCTTGGATATATTGATAGAAAAATGTTATAAGAAAATTTGGGTGAGTTGGGAGGATGAAAAGATAGAATTCCTAGGAAGGGCACTATACCAATCCAAAGTAAGCCCTGATAAAGACATAGGGAAGGTTCGAAGGAGGGAATAATAATATATGATCAAGTAATAAGAATGGTGAAACTCCCTCAAATGTTGTTGAGGATCCTCCTTCCCTTTAAACTTAGATAATTTGGGGAGCTCCCATTGAGTAGGATAAACATGAATCGGGAGAGAAGGGTTGATAGGTTCATTGCAGATTTGGTCGTAGGATAAAATATTATGGGACCTAGAGATAGATGATTTGAATTGGGTCATCTTATATAAAGTACCCTAATTAGGTTAGTTTAGGCTTGTGTAGTTACATAATTTCTTGGTAAGTTCTACTAAGGTTGGGTTCATCTATGAATTAATATGTGTAAGAGGTATAAAAGTTGGCACATATTAGTATGTGGTAATTTGAGGTTGGGATAGTGTCCCAACAAGACTAAGAGGCATTAAGGTTTGGGTAGAAGGTGAAATATATCTAAATAGGTTGGGTATGTATTGATAAGAGGTCATAGGGGCTTGTATAGGAACTGACAATAGTTGGTTTAGGGGTACATTTAGGTTGGTTGATGGTAGCATGGTTAGGGTTGGTAATGCTAATGTGTTTTTGGGTTGTTGATGGGTAGTGACCCTAGTGATAATAGGGGGAATTTTTTATGGTATGGAGAGTACCAAGTTATAAAAGGGAGTTAAGGTTGCTATATTGGTTAAGCTAAAGGGAATGGTAGAAATGGGCGTAGAAGACATCACACTAGAAAAAGGGGTAGAAGTGATAAGGGGTAAAGATGAGCCAATGTTAGAGGTATTGGTTGGGGTAACAGGTGTTTGAGTAGTGGTGGTATATTTACCAATGATATAATATGAATCTTGGCTAATAGAAGGGTGGGATGATGTAACACCAACCATGAGGTGCTGTGGCATACCATAGGGTGGATCCATGAGAGGAACCAAAGATATCGAAGTATGATAGGCTAAGGTATTAAGATAGTGTTGTAAATAAATTATATTGTTTTCCAAAAAGGTGATACAATCTAGATCACCTTTAGGGAATATTGAAGTCACCGTAGGTAGGGGAGAATGGTGCATTGAAGCATGGGTGATCTATCAACATCTGAGGTATAATCCATGGATGATGATGAAGAAGAAGATGGTGGTTGGCTGTTTTGGTTTCTCACTTGTTATTTAGTTAAGACCATATGATAAATTTAGAATTGGATAATGAACCTCTCACCTCAAATAATGATCAAATAAATAAAATCCCAAAGCACACACTAAAAACATAATTAATCCTAGGATTTATTTTAAATCACTTTTAGATTATGCCTTAAAGAGTATAGAAGGGTAAATTGGATTATGATTTAGGTAATATAATATCCATCTAAGGATGGTTTTGGGTTATGTTTTGGTGCTTAAAGAATCTATACTAGACTAGGTACGTGGCCTGGTACTGGGGGCTTACTCCCCACACTTCACAAACATGAAGCTAATATGGGCCGCTTAGCTAATATATACCATTTATCTAGAGTTTATGATTTGGTAGAGAATGGATTAGGTCCTCTCTTTGGTGATTAAATCCAAGTGGGATCATCAGTTAAGGTAAGGCGATCCAAAAGGTGATTATATCCCAATGGGCCTTATCTCAACTAAGTTTGATGTTTATTTCATGCAAGTGGATTGGTAGTGTAACATATGAGTGCTACAATTAATTCATAATGTGTTTATCTAATATAGGTGATCCAATAATTACATAGGCAAAAAAATGGATGAACTCAATTTTAACCCAAAATAAATTTTTGGTGTCTTTTCATGCAAACAAGGAACAACTAAAAATGCACTTAATGTAGGATGAAAATACAACCTATCGCTAGGATAAAAACTTCTTTTCTTTAAGATTTTTAGGTATAAAAAGAGATAAAATTTATATATTTTGAAATTTTATAAATAATATAAATGTAAAATCATGAATTTTCACTAATGTAACTATATGCCTAAAAGAACTATGAACCTAGAAGGGGTCCCACTGGGCATGCCAAAATGTTTCTTACTATTTCTTTCTCTCTCTCTTTTTTAAAGGAGAGAAACAAAAGATGAGGGGTATGTACCTGGTAAACATTGTGCTCATTAATGACTAGATGAAGTGAAATCTCTTCTTTGGTAAGGAAGGCCTACCTATAATAAGACCACACTAAACCAACTTGTTTGTTAGATGAGTATAAATGGTGGACTGCCTAGTAATGCTAGATCCAAAAAGCAAAAACTCCCTTGGATGGATATTAATACACTCCCATAATGATAATTTTTTTATATAAATATAAATAAAGGATGATAAATGGACAAGAACATAAATTCTTATACAAGAAAATAAATAATGTACTTGTTGGGTAGAAGATGTAACATAGCAGGTCAATACCATGCACAAATATATCAAGGTTAGGTCCAAGAAGGTCTGGGTAGCGTATAAAGATAGGTTAAAAATATAAATATGGGTCTAATTGGTTAAAAATGGGATAAAACAACAATCTTTTATTTTCCTTGATAGTGATTGTCGATGGTCAGGGTGACCAATGATAATTGGGTATGACTGGTGACGGTTAGGTAACTGACAACGGTTGTAGTGATTGGTGATGGTTACAACAACCAATGATGGTTTCATATGGGAGTTTTGTGGGGAATTTAAATGGATATAAGGATGAAGTGGATGATGGGTAGAAGGAAAAGTGTGGACTAATGGGGTGAGGGGTGATATACAGGTGACTAGGTTAAGTCAAAAAGAGATAGTGGGAAAAGAGAATGTTGAAAATAAGAGAAATAATACCTGAATGATGAAAAGTAGAAACCAATAAATAATTGAATTAAATATATTATAATAATATTACTCTAACCTTTAAAATTCATGTGGATAGAGTTTCAGGATGCTAAATTCTTAAATAAAGAAAATAAGAGAGTCTAAATGCAAATTTTTGGATTTCCAACTCCTCTAAGAGCCTTGTATTTATAGCACAAACTTGATAAGTGAGGAAAGGGAAATTTTATAAGTTGAGTGAGGATAAATATTCTAATTATAATGGATGGAAATCTATGATGTTTGCATGGTAAAGTTTCTATTTTATCCATGCACACTTATTCTATAGCTAGATGATTTTTTGTTTTGTAGGAGTAAAGATCTAACCATCAATGGTTGAGACAACCATAAATGGTTAGGTCAACTATAAATGGTTGACCCCTAAGTTAAACTAGGTTTCAAATTGATCTAATTTAATATGTTCAAAATGTTTACTAATGGGTTCTTAAGTATGTTGTCAAATGTAAATGGTGAGTTAACTAGGTGAATAGCTGACTAAGGTCAGGAATAGGCCCATCATAAAGTGACATTGAAAACTTATTGAGGAGGGGGAGTTTGAGTGTCTAAACTAAGATTTAGTGAATATAAATTAATTAAAAATTTTATTATAACCATATGACTAACTCTCCTTGACTAATACACATGTGGCAATTATGACATCAGTAAACTGCGTACTCAGATTTTCTACCATTGGATCCCAAATGTCTAGAGGAGAAAAATGATGAATCGAGTGAAGTCCACTCATGAAAATAAGATATCTAATTATTATTTACCATTAATATGACCCTTTTCACATTATTAATGTTTTAGACTCATCCCTAATCATCTTAAACCATGCCAAAATTGAAGATCAACCAAGCATCCTTCAAGCATACTAGGAAAAGCACATTGCACACTTTGTCATTGTCACTTAGACCATAAAAACACTTCATCCACTCACTAGGAAACCTACATGACATCACCATGACATCATTGAAAACTCTCCAACAATCTCTTACTTTATCATTTATGTCAACACACATCATATAGCAAAATATATCTCACTTTTCTTCTCTTTCTTCAAAAACTACCAAAATAAGAACTTTTTCCCCCTTTGACAAAATAACAAAGTGGGAACCAAATAATCATGAGGACCCAAAATTTCTACAAATCAGGAGAATACAATATTAAAAATATATTACAAACATCCCCTTACCTTGAGCCTACCTCTTCTTGCCTTGACTACTTCCTCTTGCTCCATGCTAACACTCTCTTCAACCAAGCATTTCAACCAATGAAGAAAAAACACACAAAAGTACTAAAATATTGATGGAAATTACCAAAAAAACATCTAAAAGGGACTAATCCTAATATTTACCATCTATTTCACATCTTGAGAATCTTTAGATGTCCATACACCATGAAGAATCACCACACATGCTTACTAGCCTTCTCTCTCTAACCACCTCAAGGACCACCATTAAAAAATTCATGTCAATCACAAAATAATAAACATGTTAAAATCCAAATTGAAAAATCTCCTTGAAATATACATACCATTCTCTTTTGAATAAAATGATAAAAAATCACTCTTCTTCTTACTAGGCAAAATCACTCTTCTTCTTACTAGGCATGTTTAGACTCTTTGTAATCCTACCTAGAACTTGCAAAGCCCACACCTTTCAATAGACACATATTTGGGACCCAAAAATTAATATCTATAGTACTATCATATGACCCTTTAAGCACACTAATTTCAACACCTAACTCATCCTATGAAACATACTTCACAAACCTACTTGCTAATTAGGCTTCCATCTTGACAAAAACATGAATAATTTTAAAACCAAAAACCTTAAAATATCTATGAATATTTATTTTATAACCCATTTATCCCATAAAACCTATTAATAATCCTTATATCTCAAATCATAATGCAAACCACTTTTCTAGCATAGCCCAAAACCCTAGAATCTTAAAACAAGCAGGGTCAACAAACCTCCTTCTAATCAATGCACACCTTTGAAACTTATTTCACAATTGGAGATACCCATCACACACTTCTCGACCAATAATTAAGATTCCACATCGTTGGGAACTGATACATCTTATAACCCTTTTTGAGACCAGCATACTCTTAAACATAAACTGAGAAACCTGAGAGCAAATAAAAAACTCTAATTTGACTTCAACATACCTTAAAACCACAAAAACACCTAGAACATGATATAATAAGGTTAATATACCTTTCTATGCAAAAATATCACCTTTAAAAGTCACAAATCCTATTTTACCACTTTCAAACCTTCAATCTAACCATATAGATTGACCATATATAGCTATGACATCATTCTGAGAATACCACAACATCTCTTCCGCTTAGACATACCTAATACAAATAAACACACTCATGTCTATAATTATAAGAAAATATAAAGAAAGCCACATCAACAATTTTTTCTCCACCAAAAGGAATCTCTTTAAAAATCATAGACAGAGACACCCTACTTCATAATGTCTTGGAATAGTGTGAAACTAAGAGTTTCCCAAAAATCTTCATATTCCTTCTCCACCTTGGTCATATAATACTTATAGTTCCTCTTCTTCTTGGTAGGATTTATATAAGAAACATTCTCAACCAACACAACATTCTCCTTTTCTTTTAGAATTTGATTGATAATACATGGAGACAACATAGATTCATGACATACCTTTTCATATGAAGAATCCACCTTGCAGTTTGGAACCTCATCATTAGGATAGAAAATTGATGTTATTTGAATGATAATTTCCCAAAAATATAAATATGTTCACTTGGATCTATACACATCTCAAAACTATCCTCAACTAGTACCTTGGTCTTCTCCTTCAGCTTGGTCTATTCATTCATAATATGATCAAACAATGAGAGCCCTTGGTACTCTTCACCTTATCTAGAATTCTCCATCATATCAAATATATTACTTGGACCTATAGTCTCACCATGACTAATACTTACCACCTTTGGTTTCTGAATGAGATAACTTTCCTTCTTCCTAACACTCTTAGACCTATTCTGATTTGTAGAGATTTGCTTGTAAAATTTGTTAATGTGACTAATCTTTTCACATTTATAACAAACAATTCTCCTTGATAGAAAATAAGTTTGTCTTACCTTAAATGGATAATATTTTTCAAACTCTCCCACATTATGATAGTTGAAATACTCAACCTTGTTTACACCTTTTGATTGATGACCCCGATCATAGTCCCATGCAAACTCATTTTTAATATGTCTCTTGCATTCTCTATCCCTATGACAAAATTGATTACATTTTTAAAAGTAACCATTGAAAATTGTATACCTCATGGCATTTGGTTTTTTGATCTGATTTGTCTTCATTTTTCCAGCACCTTCATTCCTTATCTAAATATTTTTCTTCAAATTTAGATTTTTTTGTTCACATTAGTCTTCATCTTGTCTTGATTTACATTATCTGGTTCTTCTTTATATCCAAGACTAGTTCTGTAACTTGCATGATATTGATCATTTAGAATATTATCTAGTTCACTTAAGCTCTTTTTAAATCTCATAAATTAATTCACCTTACTAGATGTATTTTATAACTCATATCTCAATGACTCATTTTCAATTACATACCTTGAACATTCATCTTCTTTAGCTTTTAGGCTTGTAGATAGGACTTCCAATTGACAACTGAGATGCTTGACTATATCTTCATGATCCTTGGTATCTTTATTTATTCTTTCCTCATACATGTTGAATTTTTCCTCATATTATTTTATTTTAGATATCATCTTCTAATTGATCTTATTCTTAATCTTCAGTTCTTTAAGAGCATTCATCAATTCAGTCACATAGTCCACCTCATCTTCATCATCATTTGAATAACTCCAAGTAGAGTCCTTTTGATGTGAGAAACTACCTTTCTCAGTCATTAAGAGGGCTCTATACTCATCAATACCATCATCTTTATGATCATACTCAGAGTCACTAACTTCACTCTCATCTGATGAGCTACAATATTCTTTGGTGTAGAGGCTCTTCTTGTCCTTGAAGTACTTGTTTCACTAAAATTTGCCTATTTCAAGTCTAAATAAAAAATAGATAAGAATGATAGGGATAAGTGATTAGAATGAACTTGGATTGGTTTGCATGTCATATCTAGATGTTGTGAGCAATCCTCTTTGGCTAGGGAGGACTACCTACAAGTAAGAAAACACTACCACAAATTTTTTGTTAATAGATAAATGAGTGGGCTGCTAAGCTACGCACTTGTTCCAGGAAGGTTCAAACTTCCTTAGAGATGATAGTCCACTTTTTTGAGATAAAAGAGTAATAAATAACCAAGAGAGGAAAAGAGAGAGTAAAAGAGAGATAATGTTACCATTATTTACAACCTAAGTATAGTAGAAAGTAACAAAGTATAGGTGGTATATTTAGTTTATATTTTGGAAGTTGTTTGGGTAGGTTTCATAAGGGTTACTATAAATCCATAGTTACCAACATCAGTTAGGTTTCTGAGGTTAGTTGGAAAGTATGACTGATATAGGTTAGTCTACTAAGGTCAATGAGGAAGGTTACTGATATCAGTTGAGTGATCAATGTCGGTAGGGGAAATAATTGCATACGAACTTTTAGAATGATTTTTTGGGTCTAGAAAATGGTTTTGGTTAGGTTTGGAAGGTTAGGGGAGAGTTGTGAGAGAAAATCTTTTTTGGGTGGATCTAGTCAGAGGTTTAGTTTGTTATAACAAGGGGAAATAAGTGAGGAATCTTTATAACTCCTTCATAAGAGTTCAATCAAGAATGTGTAAAACAATAAATAGTAGATATAAAGTGATGTCAAAATACCTACTTAAGGACTTATAGAATAAGTGATGTACTTAGATATAGAGGTGACTAAATGATAAGTGCCAAATGGATGGATCCATCAAGCTTACCAAATTGATGCCTAGAATAGAGAAAATAAGTAGGTGCTACTGGTTCTCAATATCTTAGTTCCTAATTTGGATTGACTTATGTAAGATAATAGTAAACCAATATGTTAAAATTTAAATGGAAAAATCCTTTACACAAATAAGAATGAGTTTTTTTAATTTCTGCTAACCTGAACATTTATTTGGAGTTTGGTTTATATAACTTACGTCAGTGATCCCACCGATGTCAACCATGTTTTGACCAATGTTGGTGGCATGAGAATAGGTAAAATTACTATTTTTAACCTATTTTATATTCTTTTTCATGTCAAGTGTGGTATCCATAACAAAATGGTAGAAATAAGAGGTTAAAAAAGATGTGGTTGGTTGGGAATTTATTTTTGAGGTGAGAATAAGTCATGGTTAGTTAGGATAAGGGGACTAAGTCATGAGGTCACTCATCATATGATAATTAGTCTTAAGATGAGGTGGCTAGGTAAGGTGGAAAAAGGGGTTTTTAATTAACTTAATTAAATATTTTAATTAATTAAATGTGTGAGGGATAAAAGCATGAGTTAGGGAGGATAATTATTATTTATTAGAAAGGGGCTCAAGGGGGGTTTTGACATAGGGAGTTATACATGTGTGTGATGTAATTTTGGTGTCTAAATTTAACCCTTTTTGTCTTATAATTTGCACTAACAAGTTACAAGACAAAAATAGGAGTTAGATGCTCTAGGTATTAGATAAGGTATCCCCCCTCAAAATGGGAATTGATGGAGGAAAAACTCGAATTAGGTACTAGTTTGATAAAAATTTAATTGGGTGAGTGGAGGAGAATGTGGTATCACTAATTATGCATATAATATGAAGAGATATAGTCAAAAAATTCAAGAGTAGGTAAGGTTGAGGAGGACTTAGATAGAAATAACCAAAACACAGCTTGTAATTGATAGTTGAGAAGGTCAAAACAATCAAAGTTGTATCTCCAATTGGTCCATGTGTCCCATGTATTTGAGGTAGGAAGTATCCCTAGGAAACACAAAAGGTTTTAGTTGATAGGACAAGCTTGTTCACCATCTAATACACTTAATATACATGTGTGTATAATAGCCAACTATAGCAGAATAACATAAGCGATCAAGACAAATAATGCAAGGTTGGTGTAAAAGGGTCAATGAGTGAGGAGATATTTGTGATCTCTAGTCTAAGTCATCATGGGTGGAGATTCAAGTCATCTCCAAGGTTGGTTGTCATGGTTGGGGAGATATATGTGATTTCCAAGTTTGTTTTTGTAGTCATGGAGATGTATGTGATCTCCAAGTTGGTTACCCCAGATTAGGGGTAGAGTCAAAAGGATTGTGGGTGCTGGTGGAAACTCTAATGCAATGGTACTAATGTTGGTGATGTTACATCAGTGGAATAGGGCAAAGTACCAACATTACTAGGAAATATTGATAATGTTGGTACATTAGGTCAAGTATGTTGGCATTAATGGGTGACCAAACTTGACAAAAAGGGGTTTGATAGCCCACGAGAACTCAATTACAACATTTGATTGGAGAGAAAAAGAGGTTTGAGTACAAGTGAGATGACAGAGTTAAGAGGGGACCTAGAGGGAGGTGCACCACCATAAAGGCCAATTGTGCTAGCCTAGAGGAGATGAAAAGATGAGGTAAGATCCCTTGTGATTTGAGTTTAAATTTGAGTTCATTAGTTTGCCTAAATTTAAAGTTTGGGTATAAAAAAGGTGTTAAGGGGGGTAGTAAATGGGGTGGGGTGGGTTTAATGTAATTTAGGAGGGATTTGGGGGTAGGTTGTTAGGTTAAAAGCTAATTTTTGGAGATGGGTCATTTGGCCCTAGGGTCAAACTAGTCACCGACATCAATGGGGTCTATCGATGTTGACCAACATAGTACTAATGTCGATAGGTTTCTACCAATGTAAACTAACACCAAGTATTAATGTTGACATATAAAATTGATGGCAGTGACTATGAAGAACCTAAAATAGGAGAAAAGGTCAATTTAGATCCCTAATTGAAGTAGTCAACTAGCCTAATGGTCAAGCTAGCCTTAGAAGATCATATGTTGACAGAGTACTACATACATAGCCTGGTTAAGGGCCTCATGCCAATGTAGTTCTCCTAGATCCTAAGGAAAATAAATTTAAGTTATGGTTAAAAGTGTGCTAGGGGAAATGGGTAAAATAGATAGGTTGAGATAGGTCAAGAGATATAGGGCTTAAAATATAGCTCATAGGGTCGAATGTTATGGATATAAGTCATGAGGCCTATATTTTTGATAGGTAGTTGGGCCTAGGGTGGAGAGAGAGAGGTAGTGAAGCCTAAGGTAGAGAGGGGAGTTTAGGTTAGATAGTTATGTGGGTATATGGTCAAACTAACCTCAGAAGATCCCATGTTGATTGAGTGTTACCTACATAGCCCTGTTGAAGGCCTCAGACCAATGTAGTTCTCTCAGAGAAAAGGGAAAAAGGTGGTGGTAGGCTATATTAGAAAGTATGTGACTTGAGGTGTGTGTGTATGGATACAAGCTAGGTAGGATTTAACACAATGAGATCACCTACCAAGGCTACTAACATGAATGAGGGATGTCACCCTAGATGAGTGGGAGTACATGGCAGCCATAGGGTTAAGGGGAGTGCAATGATATTACAAGGTTGTATGAGATGTGAGTTTGATGATAGCATTGATCAAGAGGTGGGATCACACCACCAATACCTTATATATGTTGATTAAAAAGTTGAGAATGACCCAAGAGAATGTATATAGGATTTTATAATTGCCACTCTAGGGTGAGGAACTTTTTTCATGTTCAATATAGGATCATGATATTCATATGGTGGCATTATTTGGAGAGCGTGTTAGTGAGAAAACCTATTATTTAATGAGTTTTACCTATGAGCCACTGTATATTACTATTTATGAGTAGCATTAGATGAGCATCTTGATGATGATAGGGATTATAGTGTATGCACTACCAAATGCAAATGGTGATAGATTTCCTATTACATTAATAGGTGTTTTTACACATATGGTTGAGTAGTAGACTATATTTACATGGGGACTAGTGTTTTTGACATAGTTATAAAGAGATTTATGGGGGTTCAGACTATGATGGTGATATAGTTTTTATACTAGGCATTTATTCCACTATTGAGCATATGAGCATATCATGGTGACATGACTATTGGGTTTAGCTACCATGATTATAGCCAGTTTTAGGGTTACTTTTTAGATGATGGAGAGATGGTATGGCCCAGACCTGAGTAGATGGTATAGTGCATGATATTTATTACTATAGTCACATGATAGAGGGATTGATCCCTATAGATATTGTGTGGAGACCATAATTGAAATACCCTACATTTATAGGATAGGAAGAGCAATTGGTTGGATTACATAGCTCATTATGGGTTAGAGGGAGATGAGCCAGTGAGCTGGAGATGGTACCCATGGCACAATTAGGAGGTGGTTTAGCTTACTATAATATGTACCTCCTACCTTCCCTTGATATAGGAGGGATGATATAGAGGCACTCTTACCTTTTCCCTAGGAGATAGATGGGATAGATTTGGAAGAGCTGCCCATAGGGCCAGGTGTAGTAGATCCTAGATGCACAATAACATATTTTTATTGGTGGATAGGTTTGCTTCCCATAGTTCAATTCAGGAGGCCACCACCAGATTTATAGGGGTTGGAGAGAGAGAGAGAGAGAGAGAGAGAGAGAGAGAGAGAGAGAGAGAGAGAGAGATGTAGCCATAGAGGCTCAAGAGTCATCAATACAAGCTTGAAATATGATAGTATAGGCCCAAGATGTAGCCCAAGCATAGGTATTGGTTTTATAGGGATAGGTGGTGACATTGTAGGGCTAGGTTGGGGCATTATAGGGATAGGTCAGGATATTATAGGGTCAAGTTACTATGTTCATAGTAGAGAGGGATAGTTTGAGAGTAATAGGTTAAGATACTCCTCCACCACAGGGACCAGTATAGGTTGGACTTTTAGTAGGTGTGATGGGACCCCCATAAACTATATCTCTAGTGAGGTACAACACTACCCTTGATGATATTACTTATTATGAGAAGGCAATAAATGATTTTCCATAGATTTAGAGTTATTCTAAGATTAGAGAGTAGGAGAGGTTAGTGACATGTGCCATGGCTTCTAGCTCATGTAGATGTAGATGGGTGGAGAGTGGTGATGACACTACTTCTTCATAACCATGTGGAGAAGCTTGAGGACTTTGAACTCTAGAATTCAATTTTATTATATATGTTGTATGTACATCAGCCTATGAGCTAAAGATGAGAGATGTATATATTGTGAGAGAGAGAGGATATTAAGATGATGTATTGATGAATATTTATGTTGAGCATATATAGATATGAGATGTGTTATTGTGATTTTGAGATGTGTTTATTATGATAATGATGATGAATTTGATGTAGATGTTTATGTTAATGTTATCTTGATTTTGAGCATGTTAGTTGATTTAGACTAGCATTTCCCATATGTATGATGGTATATGAATAGTTGATTTGTTAGCTTCACCTTAGAATTTTTCCATATTTGTGATGGTGTCTGCTTAAAATGAATAGGTTGGTTATGTTAATTTATCTTATCATTTTTCCATATTTGTGATGGTGTATGTTTAAAATAAATGGAGTAGTATTGATAGTGTTTTTATGATGTTTTCCATTTTAGTAGAAAGATCGACATGTGATTTGGATGGAAAATAAAGAGGTAGAATGCTCATGTATTAGAAAAGACCATAATCATAGCATAAATAGGCTCAATATTATGAGCCTCTTTCATGATTTACATCATTGGACCATTTTATTTGTTAGAGAAGAATTGTGTTAACCTTATGTTAATTGAGTTCAAAGTCCCTTGAAAGAGTATGAGGGAAAAAGGGTAAAAGGAGTGAAAGTGTTGGGGTAGTGTAACCTTTGAAGTGGGCATGATATGCCCCTATTGTGGGTGACTCGAGAGGCACTATAGGCAAGTCCATGACTTAAATCTTCTTTTTGTTTGTGTAAGCTGATCAATGTGAGAAACCTACAATGGGATTTTGTATGTGTTGAGGTCATATGAAGCTGATCAATACGAGAAGCTTTTTAATTGTATTTCCCTTGGAGAATAAAGCTTGGCCTAGCCATCCTTCCAAGGAGTGGTCTAAGCATTTATTTTTGAGTTTAAATAGATATCCTTCAATGGAGTAGTCTATTGATAATAACAAAGATAAGTTATGTAGTTGATTTTCAAGGGAGCAATCTACATTGAGAATCATGACCTAAGAGATTAGAAATTGTATACATATCCCTTTTTATTTGCTTTTAGTCATGGAAAAAACAATTGAGGTTTAGGATTTTTCCACTTTGAGGGAAAAACCATAGAACTTCATAAGTTAAATAAGTGTGGAGGAGTAAGGGTTAAGAGGAAGGGAGATGAATGTAATTAGGGTGCTCAAGGGATGAGCTCATGTTAAACACGAGGTGAAACATTACTTGATTAACAAATGAATGGTCATAGGTGTAAGGAATTTAAAGACTTGGGTCCTAGCTTTCCTTCAAGAGAAAATAAGTGATAAGTTCTTGAGCCATAATTATGAGTTATGATGAAGGGTCCAAGTCAATTAGGAGAAAATTTACCCTATTTGATTTTCTCCATGTTCGTCACATGTTGATTTTATTTTTAGATGAGATCTCCAATATTGAAATATCACTCTTTGAGTTTTTTTGTATAATCTGATTTGATATGCTCTTGATAGATTTGGAGGTGGTTAAGGGCTATGAGACGGCACTCATCAAGAAACTTGAGTTGAGCCAAATGTTCTTGGTGAAAGTCATCATTAGTAAGTTTGTCTTTTAGAGAAATGAAAAGAGAAGGAATATTAAGCTCAAGAGGAAAAATAGCCTGTATCCTATACACCAAAGAAAAAGGTGTAGCACCTATAGGGATTTGAATACTAGTGTGGTAAGCCCATAAAGAAAAAGGAATGTGTGTGTGTCAATCCTTGCCCTTATCATTGACTACCTTCATGAGAATTTTGGTCAATATTTTTTTAGAAGATTCTACCTATCTATTTGCTTTTGGATAGTATGGCGATGAGAAGATTAATTTGATTCCAAAGGTATCACAAAGACTTTGGATAGTATTTTTTTTGAAATATTTGCCATTATATATTATAATTTTATGGGGGACACCAAAAAAAAAGATGATGTGATGGTTGATAAAGTCAACAATTTTATCAGCCTTAGTGGAGAGGAGAGAAATAACCTCGACCCACTTGGTGATGTATTTAGTAGTAGTAATGATAGAATAGTGATGAAGGGATGAATGAGGGTTAATCTCATCGATTAGATCTAAGCCTTATTGGGAGAAGTGATATAAGTCTTTGTTGACTTCTCATGCATGAATTAAAACATGAAAGAGGTTAGTGTGTTGTTGACATTTGATGCAACACCAAATGTTATCAACATAGTCTTAATGGAGTGTTGGCCAGTAATAGTTGAGTTGAAGGTTATGCTTGGAAACTACATGACCATTGAAATATCCACCATAAATCCCATCATGGAATTCTTTAATAATGAAGGGAGTCTTAGTACTAGTGAGGCATCTAAGGAGGAGACCATCAAAACCTCACTTATAAATAAGTCCACTTATCATAGTGTAATGAGTGACACATTTTATTAAGGAACATCTCCCATTATTAGAGAGATCAGAAGGGGTAATAGCAAAGGAAAGATAATCCATATGTTATTTGTACCATAATTCATGTGGGTTGTATGTTACATTCTTAATAAAGAGGATGTTGGTTGATACATAGGAGGGTAATGTTAAGTGATGCACTGTGACATAGATTTTTGAGAAAGAGGATGAAGAGGTTATGTGTGAAGCAAGTGAAACCATTGTGCCAACAAACTTGTTTATAGATCGAGGATAGTTTGTAAGAGATAAGATTCAAATTATCTGAATAGTATATCTACATGATGTTTATACTATTGTAGAATTTCATATTTGCATAGGTATGAACCATTAACCTGATTAATCACTAGCTAAAAATCACTAAAAATGGTTATAGATTTGACACCCAAGAAGAGAGCCATTTAAAGTCATAAGATCAAAGCCTCATATTTGGCCATATTGTTAGTACATTCAAATCTAGTTTAAATGACAAAGGCATAGGCTCACCATCTAGAGGAATAAGAATGACCCCCACATTCCCACCATATTGACATTTAGATCCATCAAAGAAGATCATCATTCGATAGTAGATGTTATTGATGGAGAGTATTACAAATGGATTCATTAGGGAATTTAAGGTTTGAAGGTTGGTTATTAGGTAAAGGGGTGGTAGATAATTGGTCAAAAATCATTTTCCCCTTGATAGACTTTTGTTGAATAAAATCTAAGCCAAATTTAGCTAGGAGCATGAGCTACCAATCTACACGTTGGTTGTGATATGGCTTGGAATTCATGTATTTTAGGGGATCAATATGGGTGACCACACAGGTTTTGTGATTTAGGAGATAATAGTTGAGCTTAGAGTCTAAAAAGACTAATGCAAGATAAGTCCTTTTGGTAAGGGAATATCAAGTCTCATAACCAATACATGTGTGGATTATGTAGTAAACCACCTATTCTTGATATTGTTCATCTTGATGTGCAATCATAGCACCTAGAGAATGGTATATTACAAAGATATAAATGTAGAGAGGTTGATTTTCCTTAGGTGGAATAAGAACTAGTGGGGAAAGGAGATATTATTTGAGTGCATCAAAATCTTCCTATCAATCTATAATCTAATGGAAGGTGACATATTTTTTGAGATGATGAAAGGGTTGTAATGATCTAAAAACTAGGGGATGAAGTGGTGGATTGACTAAAGTTTGCCTTGTATGCTATGGATTTGTTTGATATTAGTAGGTGGAGGCATCTCTAGTATTACTTTAACCTTAGCAAGGTTGACTTCAAAACCATAGATAGAAATGATAAAACCTAAGAGCTTACCAGAAAGAAAACCAAAGACACATTTCTTTGGGTTTAGTCAAATGTTATATTAGAAGAGATGAGTAAATATGATTTTGATAATCATAAAGTGTTTTTGGTGAAGTTTAGACTTTCCAAGTAAATCATCCATGTAATCTTCCATAATTATGTGTAGGAGATCATGGAAGATGTAAGTCATAGTGCATTGGTGGGTGGCACCAATGTTCTTTAGACTAAAAGGCATGACCCAAAAACAAAAATTCACCCATGGGGTAATAAAGATTGTCTTATGTTGATACTCAAGAGAAACCAGGATTTGATTATATCTAAAGAACCCGTCTATAAGTGATAGCATCTCATAGCCAACTATTAGATCAATAAATTGGTCAATACTTGGCAATGTGAAGTCATCTTTTGGACAAGCGAGGTTTAAGTCATGATAGTCAATGAAAATGTGGATTATTTCGATCACTTTTGTGATAAGAACAATATTTGAAATCCATTTTAGGTAGTCGATGGGTTGGATAAGGTTAATTGAAGAGAGGCATTAGATCTCTTCTTTGACAAGGAGAATAATATGAGGATGTATCTTGTGAAGCTTATACTTTATAGGTTTAGCATTTTGATTGGTGATAATGTTATGGGTGATGATAAAGGGGTCAATACTAGGCATGTCATTATAAGACCAAGTAAAGGTTATGCTATGGTTATTAATAAATGTGGCATAATCATCTTACTCAAAAGAATCCAAAGATTGGCTAATCTTAAGGATGTAAGGGTTATTGTGAGATGGAAAATTGATGTCAATGGTTGATTCATTTAACATAGCTTGTGTTTTAGATTGGAGTGATCATTAGATATAAGAATCATCTGCACCCATGTATGTGACAATAGCCTCATCATCTTGACATTGGTTAGTGTTAATAGTGGGAGATTCTTCATCAATTATCTCAAGATGAATGAGAAGAAGGGACCTTGTTTCTTTACCTTTGTGATTGGTGAGAGGCCCCATATAGATGTTATTTATTGAAAAAAGAATTAGGAGGTATAGATACCTCTAATTTGGTAGGTGATAGTGGAAAAGAAGTTGTAGAAGGAGAGACTAACTCTAAAATAATTGGTACATGGGAAATTTTGGTGAGTTTAGTTGGTTCATCATAACCCACTCCATGTCTCTTTTTGGCATTTTCAATCGTTTTGCTAGTGGGATATTTAATGGGTGTATGAACACCCTACTCATAATGACCCAAACCAAATATTTTCCAAGCACACCTATAAAGATAGGTGTGAGTGAAAATAGGTTTGCTTAGGAAAGAGAAGTCACAGATAAATGGTTGTGGTGAAGGGGATGGATTGTCGATAGCGGGAGCTTAATCAATTCCCCCATATGTGAAACTAGTTTAAAGATTAGGTGGGCCATAAGGGATGACCATCCTAATGTGAAGATCATAATTTGGGTGCATATGAAGCTTTCCATACTCTTGTGGAGTATAGAACATGTCAAGTGTCAACAAACAATATTCTTTGAGTGACAAACATTTAAAATTTTCCTCCATGGGATCCTTGTCAGGGATTTGTGTTACTGGTATCTATGTAACTGGGGTAGTGGAATTCATGGAAGCTTTAGAAGTATCATGTGTAAAAGATGATTTTTTTAATGGAATGAGAACATCATTGGGACTATAAGTCATGTTACATGTTTTAAATGGAGGTGGGTCGGTAGGTATAAGATGTAATTGCCCATCATGCTCAAACTTGACACAACAGTGCAAAGTTGAGGGTACACAAGCCATAACACATATCCAAGGTCATACAAGGAGTATATTATATTAGAACTCTCCTTATACAATATATAAGAGATCAAGAATTATGTGGGGACCTACAAAAATATATAAGACAATAGTACCCACTGTAGCAGTTATGGCATCATTAAAGGAGTAGAGTACCACGTCAGTTTGAGACATGAAATTGTCAAGAAGAGATAGCTATTTGTAGGCATGGGTGGAAATAATATTAATACTAGCCCCTCTATTGATCATGACTCTTTTGACATGATTTTGGTCAATATATGTAGTAATAAAAAGGGTAGGATCCTAATCTTTAGGCTGTTGAAGTGGAATTTCTAAGTTACTGAAGGAAATTAGGGAGATGGAATTAAGAGAGCTGACCAAATCTACAAGAGGTTATGGATCATTAGGTTATACATCAACTAATTTTAATGCACTAATCAAAGCTTGATAGTGTTGGGGTGTGTTTTGGATTAACTCATACAAGGACATTTTCATAAGATTTTGGTGAAGTTGTTTCACCATCGAGCTTTCAATAACATCTAAAGATGTTGGTTTCAGGATACCCAAGATGGAAACCTTGGGATTCAAAGGAGTGTCTTTGGAAAAGGGATGAGTGTAAGGAGTAACAACTTTTTCTTTACCTTTATCCTTTTGGTTTTGTGATCGTGTAGCCACATTAACTATGTTGATCTAAAATATAGGTGAAGGAGGTGGCAAAGGGGGTATGACAACATCTTTGGGTTTGAATTTAGGTGGAATAGTAGGAGGCATTAGGGATGCTAGAGGTGGAATAATAGGAAGGTTAATTGGAGTATCAACAAAGAGAGAGTCAACATCAAAGTATTGTCAAATGATTATTGTGAGGGATTTACACCTCTCAGTATCATGTCTAGGTGAATGATGATATAGACATACTTGTGTATCATTAAACCAAGATGGATTTGGTCTAAGAGGACTATAAGGCTTAATGAGAAGAGTTATTATAGAAGATTGTAATAACTGATGTAGGAAAAAGCTCTGAGATTCCACAAATGGGCTCACACTTGTTATGGTAATAAGAGTGGACACCTTCTTTTGTTTAAAAGTCATAGGGGTAATTTTTCATGGTGCCTTGTTTAGTAGTGGTGGAGTTACATGTTTTACTGACACTTTCTTGGAATTAGGTATCATGGTGTTAGATGTGAAAGGCCTACTAGGTGGTAGAGGTAGTAGTGGAGGTAACTTAGACTTTTTTTTAATTTGGATTGGTGAGACTCCAACTAAAGTAGAGGTGTGTGGTCCCAAAATTGATGGTAAAGTTAAGGGTTGAAGAGGGAAGGATTGGTGAGATATAGGAAGCTTAAATTTTTTTTTAGTTCAGGACATGAAACTCTAACTTATGGTTATAGAGTTAGATCTAATTTCACCTGTGGGTGAATTACATTAGAGATGCAATGTACACCTAAATTTTTGATCTACTATAATGTGGTAGATGCTTGAGAGGGTGAGGGTTCTAACATAGATGGATGAATTTTTGGTGATTTTGGTGAAGAAGTTTTGGCTTTGTCAAATACCTTAGGGTAAAGGGTAGTGATAGAATTGGTGGTAAAGTTTGACACTTGTTGTGTTGGATAAGGAGTTTTAAGTCAATCCCAAAATTTAGTGTGATTTAGCTTTTTGGAATCAAGAAATTCTAGACTTTTCACCAACCATGAGAAGGGTTTATATGAAGTTGATGTAGGCCTTATGGTTTCATCTTTAGAAGGTTGAGGTGTTTGAGAAAGAGGGAAATTATTGGTCTCTACTATTTCGGGCAAAAGATGAGAAAGAACCATAACAAGGTCTTCTTTGATAGAGATATGATAACAGGCATGGTCTTCCATGGGTGGAGGAGAGGTAGGTGAAGAGGGTTATTCAATTGGGTAGAGCATGGGTATAATTTCTCCCTCAACATGTGGGTGAGGAATTGGTAAATTATGATTTTTTATAGGTAAAAGAAGTGGTAAGAGTGGTAAAATTATATTAGGCACAATAGGTCTCTCATCTAATGTGGGAGTAGATAACACTAACTCTTTTAGGTGCAAAGGTGGAGTGGATGGGGTACTACTCTCTATCGGTAAAGGAGAGGTACATGAAGAAGGTTCCTCAAGAGGGTATAACACAAGAATGATGTTCCCCTCAATATATGGTTGTGGAATGGGTAATGCATGGTCTTCAAGTGGTAAGAGGATAGGTAACATTGGTACAAAAGGATCTGGCAACATTGGCTCCTCTAGTGGCAAAAGAAGTGGTAAAGGAGGCTCTTCCTCACAAGGGAGTGGAATAGGTGAAATAGGCTCTTCTACATGGGGAGGAAGAATGGACAAAACAAATGCCACTGACTATAGGGGAGGAGTCAATAAAATGGGCGTCTCCTGTTATGAGAGAGGTTAAACTAGAGGTAAAGGAATGACCATATAAACTATATGGATATTATGATCAAAAGAGTTAGTCATCCAAATAATTACAAGTTTAGCTCATGGCAAGATAATGTTGAATGGTTGCCACATTGTGATCAAGAAATTTAGCAAAATCTTGATCTCCTTTAGGCATAATGGGAATTTGGTCAGGCCTATGAGTATGCTTTGTATTTGAAGTATGTTCCATGATTTAATCAATAACAAGAGGGGAAAGTGTAAGTGGTTGTTGGATTGCATAATCATCAATAATTTTGGCTTGAGCTCACATCAATACCATGTAAGAAGAAGTATAAATAGTCTTAATACTTTGTATTAGTTATAGAATAAGGAAAAACTAGGTTTGGGTGTAGGCAAATAGGTTATTTTAGCTTTCTATTGTGATAAAATTAAAATTACATAATCACTGACATTGATCACTTTGACTAATGTTAGTAATTTCCTAATGTCAATGGGATTAACTAATATCGATAGCTAAAGTCTGCCAATGTCAATGTAGTTAACCGATGTCGGTCATTGTGATATTCTAAGAGATGGAAAATTGAATGTTTTAAAAACCTAGAGGTAGAATCTAAGTAAAATGGAGGATGCAAGGTGTCTATGTAAGAATAAAAAACACTCAAAAAACATGATATAATAGGTTATAGAAACTAGGTATTATAAATAGTGTTGATTTTGTGAATCAATGAAAAAAACATCCTTACTAACTCTAAAATAAAAAAGTTAATAGAAAAGTAGAAAAAGAACATATATCCACTAATTATTAACTCCTAGAGATTAATTTTAGTCTCATGTTGGCTTATGCCTTAATCAGATAGTGAGAAGAGAATTTGGTTAGCAAAGGTACTAAAAAGTAATCTATAGCTAGTTTCAGGTTAGTTTTAGTGCTCAAGAGAAAATATGTGTTAGACTAGGTATGTAGCTTATTATATGAGCTTAATTTCTACACTTCATGGACCTGAAGCCAAGCCAAGCTGTTTAGCCAAAATATACCTTCTACCTAGATTTTATACTCTTCTAGAGAATGGAGTAGGATCTCCCCTTGGTGGTGAAATCCATGTACGATAGCTGAGTAGGGTAAGATAATCCACCAAGTGATGAAATCCTAATGGGTCTTGTCTTAGGTGAGTTTATATGTTTGTATTTTTGAGTGTGATTTGGTTGTGTAACATAGGTGCACTATAATTCATTCATAATGCTTGTAATTAACTAGGTGAGCTAATATGTAGCAAATAAATAATGAAGTGCAGTAAGTTTTAAACCCAAATCTGAAATGTTTAGATTCAAATGAAAGCAATGATGAAATAGTAGTAGAAAATGAAATTCACTATCCTAATGTGAATGTGAGAAAGAAATAAATAAAATATTCTTTTAACTTGTAAGAAAAATGATAAATTTCTTTTAGAGGCAAAGAGAAAAGAAGAGTGGCAAGGAAAGATAAATTTTAATTTATTACCCTTAAACAGAAAACAAAATGTTGAACTTTTTTACTTTGAGGAGGAAAAGAAGGATAAAGTATAATGAATGAAATTTACACTATAATTCACCTATATTAATTCTTAAAACAAGCAATGAACCAAAGGAAACCTCTAGGGTCCCATCGGGCATGATAGAAATGTTTCACTAAAATTTGTCTA
This sequence comes from Torreya grandis, assembly GCA_037957365.1. NCBI lineage: Eukaryota > Viridiplantae > Streptophyta > Pinopsida > Cupressales > Taxaceae > Torreya > Torreya grandis. The sequence continues at coordinate 2,111,387 of JARHVA010000970.1, forward strand.
TTTCAAGTCTAAAGAAAAAATAGAGAAGGGTAGAGATAAGTGATTAAAATGAACCTATATTTCTTTGTGTGCCATATCCAGATGTTGTGAGCACTCCTCTTTGGTTTGGAAGGACTACCTGTAAGTAATAAAACACTACCACAAAATGTTTGTTAATAGATATATGAGTGGGCTACCAAGCTACGTTCTTGTTCTAGGAAGTGTCAAACTTCCTTAGAGATTATAGTCCACTTTTTAGAGATAAAAGAGTAATAAATAACCAAGAGAGAGTAAAAGAGAGATAATGTTATTGTTATTTGCAACCAATGTGAAGTAGAAAATATCAGAGAGCAAGTGGCATATTCAATTTGTATTTTGGAAGTTGTTTGTGTAGGTTTCAGAAGGGTTACTAGAAATCCATAGTTGTCAATATCGGTTAGGCTATTGAGGTCAGTTGGAAAGTATGACCAATATCAGTTAGGCTATCGAGGTTGATGAGGAAGGTGAATGATATCAGGTTAGTGACCAATGTCAGTAGGGGAAATAATAACTTGGGAACCTACAAAAGGCTTTTCTAGGTCTGGGAAATGGTTTTGGTCAGGTCTGGAAGGTTGGCGGAGAGTTCTGAGAGAGAGAATATTATTTTCATGGATCTAGTCAAAGGTTTGGTGTGTTGGAAAAAGGGGAAACAAGTGGGGAAGCTTTATAACTCTTTCATGGGGGTTCAATTAAGAATGTGTAAAGCAACAAATAGTGGATATAAAGTGATTACAAAGTAACTACTTAAAGACTTACAGAATAAGTGATGTACTTAGCTATAGAGGTGACTGAAAGATAAGTGTCGAATGGATGGCTCCTATCAAGATTGTTGAACCAATGTATTGAATAGAGAAAGCAAGTAAGTGTTGTTGGTTTTTAAGAGCCTGGTCCCTGATTTGGATTGACTTATGTAAGATAACAGTAATCCAAGATGTCAAAAGTTGAATGTCAAAAGATTGTATAGAAATAAGAATGATTTTTCTTGATTTATACTGACCTTTACATTATTTTGGATTTTGGCTTATATAACTAACATCAGTGATCCCACCAACTTCAACCAAGTGTTGATTGATGTAAACATCATGAAAATAGGTAAAAATACTATTTTTAACCTATTTTTTGTTGTCTCTCAAGCCAAGTGTGCTATCCATTACTAAATTGTAGAAATAAGAGTTTAAAAAGGATGTGGTTGGTTAGGAATTTATTTTTGAGGTGAGAATAAGTTGTGGGTAGTTAGGATAAGGGGACTAAGTCTTGAGGTGACTCATCTTGTGAGAATTAGTTTTAGGATGAGGTGGCTAGGTAAGGTGGCAAAAAGGTATTTTAATTAGCTTAATTAAATATTTTAAATTAATTAAATGTGTGAGGGATAAAAGCATGAGTTAGGGAGGCTAATTATTATTTATTGAAAAGGGGCTCAAGGGGGTTTTGACATAGGGAGTTACGCACATGTGTGATGTAATTTTGGTGTTTATATTACTTCTTGTCATCAAAACTTCTAAATCCCTTTTTGCATTTATTAGACCTGAATGATCTCTTTCCATCATAATAACCTTTATCATGATCTTCATCATCATCATTCTTATACTTATGAGGGAACTTATTAACAAAACATCCTATCTCACCAAAATTAAAGCATTTGAGGGGTAGTTTAGCTTTATACTTGCCTAAACCTATTCTCAATTTCCTTGAAATCAAATTAATTATTTCATCCTCATCTATATCAAAAATTTCATCTTCTTTGGTTTTCTTACCTTGGAACTTATTGTTTGGATTCCTCTTTATCTTGAATATTGCTTCTTTCTTTTATGGTATATCATCATTCTTCCTCATAGGCAATAAGAGTGTCATGCAATCTATCCATCTTCAACTAAGTAAGATCATGATTTTCTTCTATAGAAGATACTTTTGGACCAAACTTAAGGGACAAAGACTTTAATACCTTTTTAACTACAGTAGCCTCTTTAAGGTTCTTTCCAAGCCCTCTAATAATGTTCACAATTTCATCAACTCTCTCCAAAAAGGATACCATAGAATCTAATTCATTCATCTTGAGAATGTTAAATTGCCTTCTGTGAGTCTACAACTTAGCAAGCTTGACTTTTGAATATCCTTCATAAATGATTTGAATTTTGTCCCATATTTCTTTAGAATATTTATAATAGATTACCTTGGTGAATTTAGTCTCTGTAAGACCACAAGTGATGGTATTAATTACCTTAAAATTATTTTCAAACAACTTCTTATCTATATCACTATATGAAGGAGTAGTAAGAACAACATAACCATCCATAACAAATTTCCATACATCAAACCCTAGTGACATAATGTATGTCCTCATCCTTGCACTCTAAAATGAATAATTAGATCTATTAAACATCTATGCTTACTTATTATAGAAACATACTTTATGAATAACCATAGTGTACCTTGGATCACCTTTAAACTATCAAGACTTTACCAAAGTAACTACTTTGATAAAAAAAATTATAGGGAGAATCACTAAGAGGAGGGTGAATCAATGAGCCTAGATTTCTCAATTTCAGTTCCAATCTTTTCAAACTTATTAAACACTCAACAAATATTAACTTGATCAAGAGACATTAACAAGAGAGATCATTCAATCAATGCATACACATGATTCCTATGGGAAACCCTCATGGGGAATAAAACACACTCTCAAGCCTATAACACATGGACTATTTCTCTTATAATAAATTACAAACAAGAGATTGGTCAAGTCCTTTAGATCAAAAAACCTTGATCAAATATTTTAGACTAAAGACCTTTAGTGAAGCACATGCTTCACAAGGAGAAATTTCCCCTAACAAATATAAAGTCCTTTAGACCTTCCTTTAAACACCTCTACCTTAGTATTGATGTCTTCAACACTAGATGATGGATCTTTGATGATCTAACCCCTACACTAAATCACCTTATATCTCATATAGGCCTCTCACTTAGGAATGCCACAATCTCTCTCCTTATTCACTTGAGCTATCTTCATATGCACACTTAGACCTCGTCACATATCCTAAAACTTCAAGATCTCTATTATGAAATTATAAATATGACCTATAGTTCATATACATAATTATAAATCTTCTATTCTAATCAACTCATCTGTGTGGGCACTGTATCTCTCCTTCACTCCATAAATCTCACATTAACACCTTGCACTATTCTCCCACACCTCTAAAAACCATCACATTTGGTTTCACTATTTATATATAATTCATGAATTATCAAGTCTATAATAATCCTTATGGAATGAAATGCATGCCTTCACCCTTAAGGCATCTTACATGGGTCACACATAAGCACAATGCATTTTCGAATAGGACTAAATCACTTTTTAGGTCCTATGGAGACCCATTCACCTCTTTGACACTTCTCCAAGAAAAATAATGAATAAAGGACCACTTCCAAATTCATGGACCCATTATAAATTATATATATGTATTAATTAAGTTTTAAAAACCATCACATTACCCTTCTACTTAAGCATAATTAGTTCAAACACTTCTCTATACACATAGACACCATGAATGAATACACAGTCAAATTTTAAACCTTTGTTTATACTACATATGATTGGTCAAACCTTTATAATTTACATATATAATACTCATGGATTATAAGACATTATATAATACCTAATTCATCATTTTCAATTGAAACAACATCATTATAAGATCAAACAAACTTCTTGAGTTCTTAACATATGAACATCCAACACACAGTCAACTTTGAACCTTAATATATTTGATTATATACACTTTAAGATCTTAAAATTTATATTTATAGATGTTCCTTGAGTCATATATAAATTTTATTTTTATTTCAAGGTCAAATTCTAAATATATCAAAATATATGGCACAAAAATCAGACACTGGTCTTTCCTTCATTAAATTCAAATGGTCACAGTTAAATCTTGGTCACTTTTCTCATATATAATACTCTCACATATTCATATTAAATGCACAACATAAATATTATCTAAAATTTAAATCATAGTGTTCCAATTCCCAAATATTTAACTTTAAACAATTGACCTCATCTCATGCAATCTTCTAACTTTGACCTCATACACTCCATTGATCTCTTCCAGATTGTCCTTGATTTAGTCATGCTAGACAATTATCACTTTGACCTCTTGAATTTAATATGAACCATTTATATTTATTAGTATGAACACACACTTACTATTATATCTTGGAATAAGATTGATGTTTAACTCTACTTAATGTTAAACTTTGAATAGTTGACCTCATCTCATTCAATCTTACAATATTCACTCAACACATACCATCGATCACTACATATTAGCTAGGCCATTATCATGCAGCACACACCATTATATAAATATATACAATATTTTATGATACTTAATATCTCCATTTATTCTTGGTATTTACCCTTCACAAATTTCACTAAGTATGGGGACCATTGCAAACTACCTGGAAGGCCAACTTTACTCAATAACTTTTGTTGTGATTAGATGCATGATCTAAAATTTGGACCATATGATATTCTCACATATGAAAATATAACCATATATAAAAATATTCCTATAACATTCTCATGTGTGAGATATAACTCCATTAAACTACTTACTTAGATTTTTCTGCCATAGAGCCAACTATGTCAAGAACTACCTAAAAGGTAAATTTTGCATATCCATATCTTTTGATGCGCTTCATTGCATGATCTTAGAGTTAGTGAAAATAAACTAAGAATAAAAATTAAGAAACCCATATGATAATTTTATCCTCATACCTTCACATTTATTAAATATAACAACCTCAAAAATCTTACTAGGCTCTTCTTTCCATATTACAAATTTGACTATGAGAAAACACTGTCAAACTACCTGGGAGCCCAATTTTTCACTTGCATATATTTTATTTAAATTAATAGCATGGATTTAGATTTAAAACATATAAAATAGGTAAAAATGTGATCACAAACATATAAAACTCCCCTTGACTCATCCACATGTGGCAATGGTGACTGATGAGCCCCATAAATTTCATGTTCTTGTCTTCATCTATCACATTCATCCTTCTTATTTACCATGCTTTTGAGTAATTTCCCATAAATTTCCCTTCCTCAAATATCCACAATCCTATAAATATCATTGTGTTTCCATATTCTTTTAATAGTTAAAATTGTGGATTATAATTAAATATATGATAGTTATTTTTTGATATAGGATGTTTTTCTATAAAGTGTTTTAAGGATGATTTGGAGTAATAGGTATATAACACAGAACATCCTGTAGTAAAGGAATCTCATCACATGGATATATCCTTCAGCCATTTCATGACCAAAGTCATGATGAATATATTTTGATTCCCAATTTAATTTAATTGGAGAAACAACTATAACCTCCATGGAGCAAAATAAGGAGGCAGTTGAAGAATGAAACAACTTTGTTTATCTTAAATCAATGTTGTAGAATTCACATGAAAAGTGACTTTAGCAGAAGTAGCCAATTTTAATTATCCTAAATTGAATGTTTCTTAGATTATAATATATACTATTTTGTATAAAACAATATCCTCTATGGTATATATATGTAACAATGGGGTTGAGAGGGTAGTAGATATCGATTAGAGAATTATCAAAAGTAAATTTTGTTAGGATGTTGTTATTGTAATTTTATACATCAATTCATAACTACATTTTTAATTAATATGAACAAGCATTTTGGGGTTCAATTTAGTGTTTTAATAGGAAGTATTGAAGCTAAATTCTAAAGGAGGAAGGGCCCCCTTTGGAAGCCTTATAGAAATAATCCAATCCATTTAAATATCCAAGCATGTTATTTGGTTTATTTATGCATTGTGTATTTTATTTATGAATTGTGTGATTTACATTCTTGCTTAGAATTATTTAAGGAAGATTCCAACATGTAATCATTTATTTCATAGTATTATGTTCATGTTTAATTCCAAGAATTGCATTTACTATATGACTTCAACATCTTATATTATAATTATTAGAACGTCAAATTAGAATATTGAGTGTGCACATATAGTGATGTCATCCTATCAAGTCTACATCTTTGGGTTGACATTTAAATGAAGTAGAAGGTACAGGTTTATGGTGACTTTCCTTGTTTTTTTTTTATCGAGATAAGTATATCTGATTGTGAATTAATTGCTAGTTAGTGACATCATCAAATTACCTATTTAGAATTTCTACCATTAGACCCAAAATGTCTAGATGAGAATGATGATGAATCAGGTGAATTCCACTCATGTACACAATATATCCAGTTATCATTGATCACTAATAGGACACCTTGCACATTCTCAATACTTTATAATCATACCTAATCATCTCAAACTATTCCAAAACTAAAGATCAACCAAGCATCCTTCAATCATACTAGGACAAACACATTTCACACTTTGTCATTATCACATAGACTATGAAGGCACTTCATCCACTCACTAGGACATCACCATGACATCATTGATAACTCTCTAATATAAACATCCATGAGATTAAATAAGATAATAATTCATAATATGATGAAAAATTACTACCCACTATGGCTTATATATAGTCTATCTAGGCCATGGTTATTCCATATGTGAACCTACTAGCCAAATGAAAGCATAGAAAAATGTGATATAACATAAAATAAAGATAATTAATCTACAAGTGAACTATTCCTATATTAATACATGAAATAGGTTAGCGTCATATCATTTATTCCCTGTGTAACTTCACTTCATTTTTTCTAAATAGAGGGGATGAATCAAAGAGAACAAATAAACATCAAAAGAGAGGAAGGGTAAGATAATAAATGTATTATTTTGGTAAAAAGTGAGAATATTTTAATGTTTTAGATCCACATGCATCTATATATAATTATACCATTTTATGTTGAGTTTTACATATGTTATAAATTTATTCACATAGGGAAATGAATCCAGGGAGAGAAAGTATGCCTAGATCATATAATCCTTTACACAAATGAGCACACATAAAGTTGTTTTCAATCACACATATATATGTGGTGATTTAAAAAAAATGGAAATAACTATATAATATAATTATAATAGTAAAAATCACATTATAATTACACATACACCTACATAAAATTCATATTGGATATTAATACATTATTGACTTACTCTTTATCATATAATATTGGAATAAATTGAAAATAAAGACAAAATAATGAAGTGAATAGAGCCTATATTAATCAAAGTGTGTTTTGATTGAAAAATTCCAAATTAACAAAGAGTTGTATAAAAACATATACAAGAAATAATATGAGGCCCATATATAAATAACACAAGATTACTCCTTGGCCATCATGGCAAAAAATAATTACAAAATCAATCATTCCCATGATGTTCCCAAAAAATAAAAAAGAAGAGAGAAAGATGACCCAAAGTTTTTAGATCACACCCCTTTATTGGGATCATGAGTATATTCTTTGATCTTGATGGGGGACCACTTCCTAGTTATTTTAGAGTGTATTGATGAGCTATAATGCTTGTGCCACCAATTTATCCTCTACATCAAACTTTGAGAGGTTGATATTTTAGAGTGTATTGATGAGCTATAATGCTTGTGCCACAAATTTATCCTCTAGATCAAATTTTGAGAGGTTAATAGGTGGATCTAAAAAGGGTACCTTTGCCTAGGTTAGTAGCCTATCATGAACCTTGGGAGGAACTTCCAATGAGACTTTTAGGTTATTGATATGTCTAATCATCATGATTTAATGTGTGCCAAATTCTAGGATGACCTTAGCTCCATCTTTATTGGATTTTTACACATTCTCCTTCATTTCCACCTTGAAATGCTCTAGTGGACCCTGAATTCATTAAGGTTTAGCAAGGTTCCATCTAGGTGGAAGAGGATTATTATAATTACTTCCTTAAATTAATTGAGTATTTATTCTTTGATTTTATCTAAAGGATCGATTATGGCCTCTATATACCTAATACAATATTCTAATGTGGTCCTCATGCTCCCTATGAATTTTTGATATAGGTTAAGGTCCATGAGAGGAATGAGTTTGAGATTTGAAAGCATTGATTTGTTTATGATTGACACCTTATTTTAATTATTGTCTACCTTGAAAATACCCTCTAAATATTCTTCTCTTTAGAAGAGCACATTGCTCTTATAAAGATATCCAATCACTTACCTAAGGGAAATAAACAACTTTACACAGGCAATCTAGACCTTGCCATCTAAATAGATAAGGAATGTGCTCCCCACATGTGACTCTTGGGTTTTAAGTTAGTATTTGAGGTCCTTCATTATTTTCTCATTGATTTCATTAGTTTCTCATAGTATGGATACCAATTTTTCTATTAACCTCCCTTGGTTTTTAGTAGTCCTCATTATTATTAGGGAAAAGAGGTATTGATATGTTCTCTAGACAATAAGATCTCCATCTAATGTGAGGGTTTGAATCATCACCCTTTTCATTTGGAAAAAATACCTATCAAACTAAAATTGAATATTTAGGTCCCTATGATACACCATTTATAGCCTTTGTGCACCTAAAACCAAAATGGGACCTATCCATCCTTACTCGATGATGATCCCAATGGTAGTATAAGATGAAATAATAAGGATGGTGGAAACTAATGTGTATGGTGGAAACTAACGTGGAAGTTAGATGCATGGGTGGAGTTAAGGGTTAAGGCAAATGGTGAAATTAAATGAAATAAGGAGGAGGTGTCATGGGATTAAAATGAGAATCTACCAAAGGGGATGCCCAAGGGAAGATGTAAAACTATAATTGGTCTAGGGTCATATAGACACAGGAACAAATTTTTCCTAGGATAAAAATGTTTAACATGAATTAGGATATTATTTTTTTAAATCCAAATCTTTGAGATCTTAGTGTGATTGATGGAGGGAATAATGAGGTGCAAATTCAACCAGAGGCTGCACATGTGGCCTAGGCATAATCATTATATATTTTAGTTCGAATCTTATTTGGGTTTTCTTGAGTTAATGTTTTTATAGTTTAAGTTATCCCTAATGTATCATGTGGGATATGTGTGACTATTATTAGGCCTATGATGTGCAAGGAACACTTGAAGTAAAGGTACTTATAGTCATAGAATTCACTATAGTAATTGTAACATTATGGGGTACCACTATTTTAGGTACCATTGATGTATTTATATTAACTTTAATTGTATGGGGCCATTCATAATGTAGTATAAATTAGGATTTGGGATCTATTGGGAGTTGATCTAACATGTGGGGTTGGAATAACAATTAGTGATTACATAGATCATGTTATTGAGGTCAAATAAGTCCATAATTAGTATATAGTATGAATAAGATGATCTGAAGTACTTGAGATACCAAACATGGCCAAATCCAATAGAAAGGAAAGAAATTAATCAATTGTCACAAAAGAGCAAAGGTAAACACAAAAGGGGCGGGTTGTGATGGAATGTGGAAACCTAGAGGAGTTGCAAATGGTAGTTTAAAAACACTAGTAGTTGTGGAATAAACCTCAAGGGAATTTATAGGCTTATACCTAGTTGGATTGGACTTTAGACTAATTTCAAAGTGGAGGGCCTAGGCAACTTATGTTTGGCTTACCTAGGGAACTAGTACAAGTAAAATTGATGTTGAGTTTGATGGAGTAGTAGAGGTATCTGGGACTCCTTATAGGTTTTTTTAGGATAATATTTTTTCCATCTCTAGTACTTTGGCAATAATCCCTTGTGGAACTTGTTATATAGGGGCTAAATATACTAGAGGTGGTTATGTAGAATATGACCTTTCTTTGAGCATAATTTTATCTAGATCATGGCCCCTCTAGTAGGAATTTATTTCCAACTTCACAATCACATATGAATCATTCATTATGTTAATTTGAAATGTGTCTTCTAGGTGGCCCTCAAGGTGAATGTGGTATTGAGGTTTACATGATATTTCCCCATGTGAGCATGAACTATACCCCCATAATACTATTTTTTTAATCTTTGGCCTTACCTATATTTTATGTGTTTCCTTGATGGGATATTTATTTTAGTGCTTTTACACTCTTGTATTCATGGTTACCAATGACCATGGGGAGAATTAGGTGGGTATTTTGTCTTCTATTTATGTATAAACCCAAGATGCCATTGGCCAATGTATATGTTATTTATTACTCTACAAGGTGGTCTAGAACCATTTATGGAATCAAGAGAGAAGCCTCTAAAATACCCTCCACTTTTATTATACTATTATCTATCTATTACTAATTAACACCAATGGTTTTAATTAAATATTGTATCACCTCTAAGAGCCTTAGCACCAAATTCTCATTAATGGTTCAATACACAATGGGGTAGTAGTGGTCACATATGTCTTAGATGTGATTCTAGTAGTGGTGAGTGTAGAGTTCATAAAACACTACATGAACCACAGACCCCATTAGCATCCACTGATGGAATTTTATTTTATTCAAGTCCAGTGTGGCATAGATGGCATACACTATGTAGGACATAATATATAAATTACTTCTAACATGGGATATATTTACTTAGTGAATTTGAATGTTATGAAAATCCCTAAATCTAATACCTTATCTCCCTCCATGATGATGTTGAGGAGGGGAACTTAGAACTTATTGACAACTATACCACTTTATTTGGGCCATACAAGTGATTTAATAACATCACACTAGTCCACACTCCCTCTTATAATTTCCTAATCATGTATGAATCAAAATCTTCTTTGTTGACCCATCTATCTACATACATATCCCAATCCTTTAGGATCTTATATATGTCATGAGTCTCCATCTAGGCATCAATGACCTCCTTATTATAAGTGATGGTGTATTTTTGGAGGGTTTAATATTGTTTTAATCTAGGCCCAAATATATATATATATAATTCAAAATATTAATACTATACTTAGAAGATAACATTATATTATTGAAGAGGTCTACACACAAGAAGACATTTATTTTGACCATGAATTTTTATAACCCAAAACTCTAATTGTGATAAAGTGATCTACATACTCAGTATCATCCTCATAAGCCTCATCATAAATTTCCACTCTCTATATATCCTTGATTATTCTTAAAATCTCATCATAATGTTTAAATATAGTGACACACTATAGGAATGTGGTGTCCTAAAAATTTGGTTCTTGTCTGGGATTAGAAGTGGATGCAGGGATTGCTAGACTATAAGAGTTTTTGGGTGTATAATTCAAAAAATGGGATTCTTTGTGTTTTGGAGTGAACTTAATGCAAAGGGTTGTACATGATTGATAAACACAAAATTGATAATAGTGAATCTGATCTTGATGTTAACTTATGGGGCTCTAAGATATTTTTTATTTTAATGGATTAGTAAGCTCACATTTCATGAAATAAACTTAGATTTGGTAATGGGAGTCCAAAATATCAATTTCCTAGTTTAACTTTAATTAAAAATATTTTAAACAATCCCATTTAGATTGGTTGGTGGTGATGGGACTCCTCCAACTATCAGAGCATGATCTTCCAAATCCAAGCTAATAAACATGAGGATAAAGGTAAGTATATGCCTAGTTTAACTCTTATGGTACTATGAACATTATTGGGGTTGGCCATGTGTCACTTGGAGAGTGGTAGGCCCATTGAGTACTATGTTAATTAGGTGTGATAGGGAGCTCTTTATCTTACATCTCTACCTATATGATTTAGATGCTTAAGTATATAAATTACACATGGAACTTTTATTGGGTTATGGGTCTTATATGTACCATTTTATAATTAATTTATGAATTTATAGGACCTTCTACCACATGGGTGCATATAGTTACATGTGTCTCTTCCCCATTAGTTTGGGCCTTATAGGGATCTAACATATCTAAAAACTACAGGTGTATAGAGAAAAATTGGACCTCTTTATTAGATCAAGCCTCCTAGGGATCCACTATCTATGAAAACTCTCAGTGTACAAAGATGTGTGGAACTTCTTCCTTGGATAAGGCCCCTTGAGGCTATGAAAAATCTTACACTTTTAGGTGTATGGATACATGTGGTGCTTCCTTGTTTAGATTAGGCCTCCTGAGTATTTCATAATTCTCATAGCTCTAGTTATAAATAGACACATGGAACTTCCTCATTTGATCATGCCTCTAGGGGATATAATAGACATGCCACCTAAATCTATATGGAGACATGATGCTTCCTCATTAGATTGGGCCTCTCAGGACTTTGATAGCATTAAAACCTATGGGTTTATAGAGACACATGGAACTTCCCTATTTTATCAAGACTCTCAAGGCTTTGACAGCTAAAACACATATGGGTGTATGAATAAACGTGTCACTCATAAGATTGGGATTACTATATCTCTAACAAATTTGACACCTATGGGACTTAAAAAACATATAAAAGAGGATAAGTTAGTCCAAAAGTGATTCATAAGCAAATTAACTCTTATTTTCCTACCAAAATGGATTTGGGAGATCTAACCAATAATTTTGGATTTAAACCTCAAGAAAGTGCCTATGGAATAAATTTATATATAAATAGTTAGCACTGAAAAAACTAAGTATGGAAAATACTTTTAAAATCACAAGGGGCTAATATGTTTTAAACATACATAGTTTTGAAATGTTTTCAAATGTCAAACAACTATTAATGTTACTGTAGAATATTTTATCAATTAGGATTGAGCATGGCTCCTTATTTTTATAAGGGTAAGGATCAAATGTAGATCCGTTAGATCACTATTTTTTTTAGTTTGGTTAATGTGTAGATATCCTCTTCTTTTTCAATAAGGAATGTGTTAGCCACAAAAAATGGTGGTTATGTGGGGAAAATGTTTCCCCCAACATTTAAAACATAGGCCTTAGGATTTAATTATATAAAAAGGGGATGGGAGGATATAAACTCATTTAAAAAATAACCAAAAATTAAGGAAGTGCTTAAGTATAAGCCATAAAATGACATACTTTGTTGTGGTTCCTTTAAGAGGTCATCTTGTGTTCATATTGAATTATTGATTTATGCTTCCTTTTAAATTTTTTGATCAAGTTTAGATGGGTCTTAGGTACTTAGAGATACTAAAAGGTTATTGATTTATATAATTTGGCTGAGGGAAGGTTTGGGAATTGATATGCTACCAACCAAGAAAATATATCCCCAAAAAAGATACCTTTGATCCTACTATGGGCCTTGATCCATTTCTATCCATGTCAAAAAGCTTTTGATTGAGGTTTCCAAAATCACCCTTTCTCAATAAGAGACTTATGATTTCCTTAAGGTTTCACATTTATTTTTATTTATGATGTTTAATTTTTTTTCTAATCCATTAGGTTTCAAGATAAATGTATCTAGTGGGGATAGTTAATATAATAAACTCTTTCATATTATGAGGATCCCCACTTGTTTAGTGAATCCATGGTAATGTCAAATTTTCTTTTGAGTGTAGTGATAACCTTCTATAAAAAAGAGATTTTCTCATTTAACTTGCTTAGTTATAAATCCATGGTTATTTCTATCTAGGGGACACAAAATGAGTTTCCCCTCCTATCACATTATTTATAAATGGGATCCCACATTTTTTTCTTACTTTTGGGACTATATTTTTGGAATTTTCAACCTTTGAAGTGACTAAACCCAAAGATATGGGGACAAATTATTAGAACTAGACTTTTTATATCATAGTGATAGTTTCTTCTAAATATTATTATGGGAATGGGATTCCATTTCTAGGTTACAAGGATAAAATATTTTGAGGGGGGAGGGGTGTCATCAAAAATGTAAACATAGGGATATCAAAGGAAAATAACTAAGGAAGCAACTGAGAACATGCAAGAAACAAACACATGATGGAATAAAACATGCAACAAAAGCAATCTAATCTAAAACTAAGATAATTCTAGTCTACATTTACATTACCATCCTTTACTCAGAATGATATTCTAAGATAAAATGGATGTCATACTCAAGAACTAGTGCTTTAAAAATTGTCCATTCATAGGCAACAGGGGATGATTTCCTTGGAGGTTCTTCAATATAAAAGCATTCTACCTAAGTAACTTAGAAATTTGGTAAGAGTCAATCCATAATGGGTTTAGCTTGTGATTTTGTCCTTTATTATCATTCTCTTCATATAAAAAAATACCAAGCCTTATATTCAAAATTATTTCACCTTTGTATTCTTGACAAACCATACTTTTATAGTGTATTAATGTCTACTAAAGCTTTATAAGGATTATTTCCATGCATCTTCCTTTTAAATAATATCTAGTAGCCTTGAGTTTTCCTTCCCATTATTCTCCATGTATTCCTACATGAAATTATATTTAGGAAGCTTGAGATTCATTAGGAATATTGGATTTAGATCATATACCAAAAGAAATGGTGAACTCTTGAGAGCTCACTTGTATCTAGTTCATCTAGCCTAGGTTGAATATTTAAACAACGAATGCTAGTAACTAGAATACTTTTCTATATATTTATTTATTTATTTATTCTATTAGGTTATTTTTGGTCAAATCAATAAAACCATTCCATTTTAGTTAGTAGTTGAATGATAGCTTTTGGGCTGATTTCATTCTCATAAGCCTAATCTACAAGTTCAGCCAACTAGAATACGAGACCATTATCATCGACCAATATGGTTGGGGTAGAATATTACATATTTATGTTATCCTTAAGGAAATTTATCACTTATTTATTTGTATTATTCTTGGTTATTATTTCCTCCATAAAAATAGTGAAATATTAGGTGGTTGTGAGTATTAACTTGTGGACCACTAATGAATTCATGTTGATGTCTCTTATGAAGTCAACTCCCCATTGAGTAAAAGGATGCTCTTTTATTATAGGTTATAGAGGAATTACTACATGAACCTCCTTATTGGATAAGGTTTGACACATTTGGTAGGTGTGAACATGAGCAGGGACATCCTTAAATATAGTGGCCAATAATACCTAGACCATAAAATTTTATGCATCATTATTGTTCTTAAACGATGACCATTACCCAAATTTTCATGAAAGTTGGTCATGACCTCCTTTACCTCCTATTATGATAGACACATAATATGCATGAATTCATGATTATTATATTTTTTAATTTATACTATAATGATATGCCTTCAACCTAAGGGATATCTTTTGCATTTGGTTCAATCCTAAAGGAGGATTTCTATAGATAAGATAATGGATAGTTAGAGGATAGTAGTCCTGATAGACTATTTTTGACTCATCCAACTACACCAAATTAATCCTTGGATAAATTTTAGTAATCATCTAAGTGAGACCTTGGAATATCACCAACTTTACTAGTTTTATTTCTAGGTCATATTACTATAGCGTGGCCATTTATCGACCGCTACATTCTCCCAACTCATTCTGCCATAACTTAACCTTTATGGAGAGGTCAGGGACAATGGAATATACCTTATTTTCTGATTATTTAATGTCAAAATTTCTTCACAACCTTCACCAAATCATATACATGCTTTTATAAGGTGGACTAATTTATCTTTTCATCCTTCATGTTTTTACTGATGAAGATTATTAGATGTTTGTCTTCATCTTTTTTGGGGGAGCACCATGACTATAATATGTTTTAAATAAAAGGACTAAAGGTAAAAGTGTTATTAAAATTATATGATCATCACTAACAATGCTTTTATAATGGTGTCCTTGACATCCTAGAAGACTTTCCTAGTTGTATGGGTCTAATTCGCATTTACTTCATGTTTCAACATTGCATTCAATGGCTTAACAATCTTATAAAAATAGATATAAACTTACATAAAATGTTAATATTTAAAAAAAATGACTTTAATTTTGTTTTCTATTAAGAAGATGTATTTTATAAATTATAGTATCACTTTTAGGATCAATATAAATACCTTCCTTGGTGATAACATGACCAAATATCTTACCTTTTGTCATGCCAAAGACACTCTTTTTGGGGTTGAGAGATATACCATATCTTCTACACCTTTCAAGTATCTTATGTAGGTGGTGGGCATGATTAAATATTTGATTTGAGAAAATATTTAAGTCATCCATATAAATAATTATTCATTTACCAATCATAGCCTCGAAGGAAAATTTCATGGCTCTCTAAAAAGTGGACCCTACATTAATGAGATTAAATGACATCCTCTTGTAAGTGAAGTTGTTGCACTTTATTATGAATGTAGTTTTAACTCTATCCTTAGTGTTTGACAAGACCTAGTTATATATCAAGAATATGTCTAAGAAGTACATCATCTAAGATACACTTACCATATAAATTACTTCATCTAAATAGGCTAGGTGATATGTGTCTTTATTAGAGGCCCAATTCATGTTCCTAAAATAAACACAATTAAATTTATCCACTCTTTTTAAAAATGGGCACTAGGTTGGCCACCCATTTATAATGGTAGATTGGGAAGATAATCCAAAATGAGATAAATTTAGGAAGTTATTTGCAAATGAGGGGCTCTAATATTGGGATTACATGTCACTGTCATTGTCTGAATGGATTTTTCCCTTGCTTGAGATGGATGGTATGCATTATCATACTAGAGTCAAAGATATTGAAATATTTGTATGTCCAAACAATGACATCTATGTATTTCATAATTATTCTCTTATTTTTTTATGTTTCATTTATGGTAAAATCATGACCAATATGGACATTTATGGGTTCTTTAGCTAACCCTAGATTGATGGCAACAGATCATTGAACAACACAAGTTGGTATGTCTAGTCTTTGCATTGATTCATCCACAATGAACACTCTCTTTAATGATATCATGCCTTTTTGGATGATTTATTATTTAAAGTTCATAATACCATATTCATTACATTCCTTACTAAGTGGGTTATTTATATATTTCTCGTTTAAGATCTAAGAACTAAATACCCTAGAGATATTTAATAAATCTAGTATATGGTGATCATCACTAAAAAAATTAGAAGTTATCAATGTTGTTTAGGAATAAAAGGTAGGTTACAAGGTCTATGGAAACATGTTAGAGTTTTGAGTCATCTAAAGGATCTAGATTCATATGTGAATATTCTTTATAATCCACAACCTTGTTTTAGTCTTTAGTATAAGTATGCTATTGAATGCATCAAATTATTCTATCAAGCCCCATGCTCTATGTTTGTATTTTATAAGTAAGAGTTATTGAATTGAAACTTACTCCTAACCTAATTTATTACTAATTTAGATTCCTAAAAAAAATTAGTTTCTTGAATTTATGTTTTAGGGCTAGTTGTAGACCCAGGATCAAGCTTCATATTATGCAAGGTTATTTGTATAATTAAATTATAATGTATAGGAATCCAAATGTCACTTCTATTATAGATCAATCAAAAATATCCCAACACTAGAAGCTTTTTTGGAATGATCCCCATCAAAGTACATAGACCATAAGCCTTATGACCGAGAATTCTTGTGACCTTTGTCATTTTCTCATTCTTTATAGAGCATATAAATTACTATGTCAGAGGATATTATATTTGTCTTCTCATTGACTACATTGTATTCCATGATAATATGTTTCAACTTAGGCTCTCTAACAAAATGTATTTCATTCACCATGCCTTTCCAATGCAACCACATATGGGAGAAGTATATATACATATACCCATTATGGTTTTACACCAATCCTTTATAATTAGCATCTTGTAAGTTTATAATATCTCCAACACTTGAATGTATACAAATGTTTGGACCCTTATCTTATATTTTAGTTATATATGAGCATTTAAAATATCACCTACAACATTGATCTCTAAATTATTGATTTGGACCACTATCTTGTCTAAATTATTGGGTGTCATTACTAATCTTTGATAAATTACAATAGTCAGGAAATTTGTAAGTTATTTAGGTTCTTCCCAAAAAACCTAATTTTAAGTATTAAAAGGGGACCTTATACCTCTTTATTATGTATGAACACATTGGTGTGTTTAGTCTTAGGCTTGGGCTGAACTGGTTTGTTTATCATGGACTCTAAGAGGATATTTATTTGATTAGTGATATAAGAAAGTTTTAGAAACCCAAGTTTCACCATGATAAGAAGAATTTTTAGGCCTAATTCAACTTGGACTCAAATGGCAATGGCCTAAAGGCTATGGGTGACCTTATAACTAGACCAAACCTCTAGATTATGGTGATAGCTCCCCTAGTACATCACTTTATCTCAATTAACTATGATATATTATTGTTGGGTTTTAAATAGGTATAAATTACACATTTTAAATATACTATAAGGGGTGGTGATGCACCTATATGATTCATCCAATCAAATTGAATTCCTAACAACACTAGTGGACTAAGAAGCAACTAAACAATAATTTTCAAGAGTTCTTATACAAAAATGTTTCATTTGGAGGATATAATAGGTAAATATAATGTAAAGGTCATGAAAAAAAGGTTTTATATGAGACTCTTACTAGTTGGGTCACACTTAAAACTCCATCACTAACACTTATACATACTACATAACCTGCATAAGATGTATTATTTTTATCTAGGTGAACAAAGACCTTCAAGAGAGGGATATCCATCAAATTTTCAAATCTAAACAAGTATAAAATCACTATATACCACCATGAAAGATTTTAAACAATTTATTGATCAATCTAATAGGTTTACAAGTGCAAAACTAGGTAGTTTCCTCATACCCAAGAGAGAGATATAATCAAGGCCTGAAGGCCTAAATATAAAGTAGAAAGAGATGAAAAAGAAGAGGATAATGACATGGAGGAGATAATAGTGTAATTAATTATCATATTTGATTCAAACTTTAGTTACAAAATAATTACATAGTCCTCTTTCAACTCTCTCCATGCATTGATGTTATTGATGGTCTTCTAATGAGCCCTTAGGCATTTAAGTGTGATAGTAGAGAATGTGGTTAACCTATTTAAAATCTTTCAAGACATGACACACCCATATTTGGTCAAATAACTCCTATTTATAGTAGTTAAAACATCAATGAGATGTTATTAGGCCATCATAAACATACAACAATCCATACTCCTCTTAAGCATATTGACCAAGTCATGAAACTAACTTCTTCCTCCATTATGACCATGAGATGTGCATTTACTACCACTTAAGGATCAATTATATGACATAATGTCTTGGTTGACTTACTTTATCATCCCCTCAATACCAACTTTCATTCATCTTGGCTGACTAAGTAGGATAAATAGGCCAATTAGTCCTAGTAGCCTAACTATTTGTGTTTGGCATCCATGGAAAACCTATATGAGACTTTGATAATATAGGAATAATTGAGTTTTATTACTGATCCTATATCCCATATCATGGCATGAGACCTTTTGAACAAGAAACACCTTTAATTTTGCCACATTAGTTGACTAGGTCACCTTATCCTTCATTTCTATAGATTGGTTGTATATATGAAGCTTAAAGAGGCATATTTAGGCATAGTTTTGATAAGTTGGTGTCATAGAAAGGTGAAAAAAGTTCAAAACATCTTCCTCTAATGATTAGAATCATCCCAAATAGTTTGACACCTTATTATTTACCAAAATATTTTAAAAATTATAGTTTTATACCAAATTCATATAGTATATGTACAACATAGTATTATATTTAGGGTCTCCTCTAAGTTTTATAGATGTTTTAGGTGTTTAGCAGGTTGTTCACAATCTTTTGGTTACCAAAATCTTCACTTTTTCCAAGAATGGTCTGCATTAAGGTTTAACGAGGGTTTTGTAGGTCCATCATCTTAACAATGGGTCATAAAGTATGAACATCCAAACCAATACTTCTTGTTATGTATTTTAAGTATATTTACATATTAAAATTTACTAAAGTGATTGATTTTCCTTGCAAAAGATGTGTTAAGATATGAACATAGGAAAGAGTGCTTGTAGTCTTCTATAGGAAATTTGGACATGATTATAGTCTTAGCCTTTGTTCATAAAGGTGGGATCCAATAAAAAACTCTCTATATCATTTATATTAAGTGTGTTTGGGTGCCTAACTCTTGATAATATCAAGATCATTTATTTTTATTGTGATGAGATATACAAGCACTTGAACAGACAGATCAAATTGACTATCTAAGACTATATGGTTTGAATTAGTTGTTTAGACCCAAATTGACCCTCATGCATGATTTTATTTAATTTAAATTACCTCATTAATACCTAGAATAACCTCTTATAACTTATCATGGTGTCATTTTTCTTAGGAGAGTTTGAGAGTGTCTTAAGTGTAATGGTGGAGCTTCTAGGTCTTAAGACTAGCTTTAGGCCTAAAAATCTTAATACTAAGTGTTAGAGGTCTGAGTGATATGTGGTTCAATATATAACATAAAAAACATGATAAAATATTAATAACCTAGATTATAATATTTTACACTACCCTCTAAGTGTTCAAATTTTGACTCTACTTCATTCTTTCATGTGGCTAGCTGTAAACAATAGTTTACTACTAATCTGAATTGTTTGGGCTGATGTAAAAACTTGAGTGGTTTCATTCCTTATTTACTATATATTAGATGGTTTTTTAACTCCCATTCATTACCTTAGAGTGGATAACACCCTTAGATCTATGTTCTCTTGCAACTCTATTCCTACATAACACAACATAATCAGGCTTAGGGCTTTAATGAATTCCTACTAATGTAGCCCTAAGGTCATAGTTTAGTGTTCCTTTTATCTCATAATAAGGTTCTCATATTTATATTAACTCTTAAAAGTTTATTTTTTCCACTTTAAAATGTTTCCACATCTTAATCATCTTCTAAATAATTAGAAACCTCTAATTTAGGCACAGGCCTATGTAGGCTACTTGGGTTCCTTCCCCAAAGGGACCATTATTTTAGAAACATAGAAATGGTTTCATATAATAATGAAATAATACTCTCACATTTATTATTACACTTAAATAC
The DNA here is from genome assembly GCA_037957365.1 of Torreya grandis. Classification (NCBI taxonomy): domain Eukaryota; kingdom Viridiplantae; phylum Streptophyta; class Pinopsida; order Cupressales; family Taxaceae; genus Torreya; species Torreya grandis. The sequence continues at coordinate 2,132,301 of JARHVA010000970.1, forward strand.
CTTTATGATGACTCTATTCATGGATAATAATCTTGCATTCTGACTATGTATATTGACTAGGTTTGCCTGAGTCATCCATGGAAACAACCATTCTTGGTACCTTGAAGCACTAGTTAGATAAAAACATAATACAAATGGGTTACCTCCATTGTTTTAGACATTTTTAAAACACTTGTTAGGCCACACTTCTCATTGTGTTACCCTATTTTCCTAAGAATACATGTACATGCTTATGTGCATCAGCTCTAAGCCCTTTTAGCCTAGATAGGCCATTAGATTATCTCATTAACATAGGATTCTATTTACTCAAAACATTTCCCATATTATGTCATATCTTTCTTAGATGTTTTTAGCCTCATTTATCCTCAAATTATATATGCAACCCCACTTGATATGTATAGGATTGCTTTAGGCCTTTTAGGTCTAATAGGGTTGTGTAAGTCCATCAAATCTTCCCCACTATCTTAAATATACTAAGATTCATTTAAGGTTGATATATTAATGAAACCAACAAGTGTTTTAATTTCACTCTTTAATTTTCACTTATTTCACACTTATCACAATCATACTCTCTTGAAGATAACCCTTCTTGAATGAAAATAGTCATGTACCTTGACTATGTGAGACAGAGTATACTCAACCCTTAACATTCTTCTATCCATATATAATCACTAATCCTTCTACATGGAGTTGTGGACATAATAACACATAATACATCAAAAATACTTCATAATAATGGATCCTTTGACTCCATTTGTCCTATTTTTATAGTCAGCCTATAGGTGTGTTTGATCAATGGTTGTAAGCATGAGCCTTCTCCTTTATCTTATACGCTCATCCTCTTCTTTGACTCTCCATTACATTAAGTGAATTCACTATGTTTTTTACCCTTCTTATCATGTTCTTTTCCATCAAATTAGGACTTATTGATCAAATTATTCCATCTTAGAACCAAGCCTATAGGTGATATCGAGAGAGAGAGAGAGAGAGAGAGAGAGAGAGAGAGTTGGTATGATGACGCCTTTATACTATTATTAATAATTACTCAAAACTTCCCTCATGGTTTTTTTCCCTCTTGACCATCTCATTCTACAAGAACCAATTTTGCCTAAAATGTAGACATTGGGCCTTCTCATTGAGTCAGTTTAGGTTTCTTAACTATCATGCTTAGGGTTTGAGGATTAGTCACCCAAATATGATACTCATCATAACATTATATAGCCACTCAATGATAATTTTATACTTGAATACATGAATTAAGTCCTTTCAAACCTTTTACACCTTGTGAGATGAGTTTTTTTGAAAGTTACTAACATCCACTAATAGGTTCTACTGACCTATGAGTGGACAAAGAAATATTAAACCTTTTTCATTGATGGATCATAATTATATGTCCTTAAAACACATCCTCAATGCACTGTACAAATCCATGTAAGTCATTTATCACCTTGTACAGATATGATAAATTTTAAGATGATCATAGAATCATTATTCAAGATCTAGACCTTTGTATTATACCTAATTATTATGTATTTGATCAATATCATAGATAAATCATCATTATATGGAGGTATTGGCTCATGAGGTAGTGGGAGAGCATTTAATAATATCAAGATAATGTGTAAAAGTTATTGGAGCTTCACCAATATACCTTCAACCAGTTGGGAACCCTAAGGCACTGAGAAACCATAGTGTCACCCTGCAAACTATTCCCAATGAGGATTTCTTGTCTCTTTGGGCTCATACCTATGATATGAGGCTAAATAATGGTGTGAAAATATGTAAAATACTCCTTAAAGCTCTCATATTCTCTATTTATCTATAACCATGCTCAGGAAAAGAGAAACTAAGGAAAATTGATAGCCTACCTAAATAAAGAAGGCATTTTGAGCACCCTACCTTGTTAAAGAATTTTCATAAAGGAGAGAGGAATAAACTGATAAAAAATTCCCAAAGATGAAATCTATATAGGGTCCCCTCCTTTTCCCAAAATTTTAGATCATGATATTCTCTCTTATGACCATACCATTTGCGAACCTGAAGGGTTATCTTGGGATACAAAAAAGCTTTGTGGTGTTTGAGGATCAGTTTTGAGTTTGTCTTGAATCGTCTCATGTAACTTATTTGATATTTAATACATGAACCCTCCTAAAACCTATGATCCTCTTTTATATGGAATTGTCTGTACAAGTTGGTACAACTGCAATAAATACATGGAAAAGTCTCTTTTCCTACATTTTCTCCATATCTTTAACATTGAACCAATATTAAAAAATGAAATGAGAGGGAAAATTATTTAAATGTACTTTTGAAATATAATATATGGTAAGGGAAAATTTGAGAGAAACATTTCACACATGTGGGGTCCACTTGGTGGGTAGGAAGTAGAAATAAGTTTCAAAATGGGCCTTGAAGTATATGAAACACATAGCCATGAATATATAATATGAATAAGATATTTTCAAGACACTTTTAAGAAATTAAATGCCATTATATTCCATTTATCTAAAGACTTATAAGGCATATTAAACCATATGAGTTATTTGAGGGGTATTTGATGGCTTATAATTGTGAATTGAGATTGGAATTGATCGAGGGTAAATATATCATGAATAATGACATTAAAATAGCATAGACCTCCATATCATGACTTTGAACAAGGATAGATTCTCCTCACAATGCTTAAGAAAGCCTCTCTCGCTATAAAACCTTGAAAAATATCCATATACCAATTGAATCTAAAACCTCAAACTTGTAAAGTTACCTTAATTTTATCAAAATATCCTTAATATCATAAAACATTGATTAAACCACTCATTGGGAATTACAAGACATCTTGACACTCTCCTCTCTCACTCTAATATAACTATAACCACTATCACCTCATCTAATAGAATCAAGTCATTCATGACACATGAATTCACAAGCATAGTCTATGACACACCATGACACTCCTAACAAGGCTCAAATACTCTCAATAGGACCAATAATGACATGATCATGTAGGAGATCACCATGAGTAGGTTAAGATGGTTATTACCAGAAGTATTTTGTTATAGTGGATGGAATTTGGACTTAGGAGGCCAAATTACCAACATTTTTGGCAACTCATAGGGGTTGACCAGCCTATTGGTCAAGAGAACCCAACAACTAAGACATCATGATTTAAACATGGTAATAAGACTGAATAACCATTTTGAATGTAACAAACTAATAGGAAATAACAAAGATATAAAAAGAAACACACTTAAGCCTAAGAAACAAACAATAAAGACACAAAAACAACTAAGGGTATAAACTACAAACATATGTTAGCCACTTATTGAGACAATACAACAAATATATAAATAACTAACCTGAATATAACTTATTTCCTCTAAGATCAAATGGAAAACTTTATTGACCACTATGTCACCATGAAGTCTAATTGTCACATCTTGATTTTATTCCAACTAAGCATTGCCCATAATATGAAGATTCCCACTTATAGTTGAAGGTATTGGAATATTCATGGCCTCTTGTGGAAACAACTAGACCTTTTCTTTCTATCCCTAGGTGTATGGGTTGTTTAGCTAAGTTAGGAACCCAATCATACTCATTCTACACTTATCCTCCTTTCATGATCAATGTGATTATATACTTCAATCATGATCTACACGTAATTTTTCCAATGAAACTTAGAATAGTCAACTCCCATAGTATCCTTTACAAGATTTTAATCAAGATTCTCATTGGATAAAGATGGATCTTCTCATGGGATAAATATGGATTTTCTAAAATTGAAGAAATTTTTTCCAAGCCGTCACAATAATACATCTCATCATGATCAATTAACAATACATGGGGTTTATTTTCATTTTTACCATTTGCTTATGAAGTATGATGTTGATCACACATCTGTAACTCTTTAATAGTCATATTAAGGCTCTTGATCTATTAGCTTGATCATTTTCATATTCAATGGAGATTGGCATATCATCAACCCATTTAAACTCTAACTCATCTTGTCTTTGTGTTTCCAAAAATGAACTATCTTCTTTAAGCTCCAAAACATTGGTGGTATCTTCATGAAAAACTTAAATATGTGTTGGAGGTATAATCATTGAGAGGGGGATGAATCAATGATGTAATATATTTCAAACTTAAATTTTAATCCTTTCAAACTCTTAATAAATGACCACAAGCATTCATAAAGCATATAATATGTTCATAAAATGAATAAGCAAAATGATAAAAGATCACACACATAACACAAGATCTACATGGGAAAATGTCTTGGGGAGTAAAACCCGCTCTCAATCCTACAAACACATAGACTAATTGTCCTATAAAATGGTCATAAACATTTGACACTTTTAGTGAAGCTCCCACTTCACAAGGAGTACCCACCCCTAAGTATGAACAAGCACCCATTTGTTCTAGATGTTGAGCACCCACATAACACCTTATTAATTCAACAACTCTAGAACTTTGATTGTAGATCAATCTTATTGGAGAAAATATGTATAACATCTCTCTTTTAACTCATCATAGACATTCGAATGTGATCATACAAGAAATGCATCGAGACAACCTTTTGGATCACTCTAGGATTCTTCTCTCATCTTTAATCTACTTTGTACTTTATTCCATCCACTAAGCACACTATCTTTGATCTCTTTCTGTTGTCTCTCTCTTCTACTTTCTCAATTCCTTCACATACAAGTATAGAAACCATTGCCTTGGTCTCCACTACTTATAGAGTCTTCATGAATATCAATATCTAGGTTAGACATAATACTTAACTTAATACTTAAGGTATCTAACATAACTAAATACCATCCTCATAGGTTAGCCATGACATCTATGGGTCACACTTAATCAGTTATGCCTTTCTATTAGGCCTTAGTAGCCCTTATAGTTCTCATGGAGACCTATTACTCTTTTAGCACTTCATCAAACAAAATAAGAACATAAGATCACTTTCAAATAGATGGTTCCACTCTATATGACCTCTAAGACATCTTCAAATGAATAATCCCACCAAAACACTCGTTTACCAAAGAAATAATTGCTTAAACAATATTATGTATATAGTATCACCATGAATGAGCTAACAATCATCTTTAAATATCCATAACTTTTAATATACAAATATTTATTTGTTCTAACTAGATTTTATAGATGCACAATGAATTCCTCTACAAATTTTCTTTTAATTACATCAGTAAATTCATTTTGGATCCAAATATATAAATCAAACACTACAAAAATGTTTTCCCTCATTCATTTGAATATTAAAATTCTAATGGTCACTGAGCAAATTCTAAACATCGAACACATTGACCTCATCTCGTGCTCCCCAGAAACTTTCAACAAATACACACCATATATCTCCTTGAATTATCCTAGTAATTATCTTTCAATACTCACCATTGATCATGCATACTCACTTCCATGGTTATGCCACTTGATAGCCCCACATGCCTTTTGTGCACATTAACTAGTTGACTTCAATGGACTTCTACCACTTAGTATCCTCGTACTTCTTCTGAGCATCCTTTGACATATTAACTAAATATGCACTATTGGATCACTAATAACATTATCATGTGCTCTATTGGATCATTATTTATTCAAATTAAATGCTCACCATTAGATCTATGATCTGATTAACACTCACTGTATATGTTTGATATCACAAAATTGGCTAAGTATGGGAACTTAGTAAATTCTATCTGAGAAGCCAACTTTGCACCTTATTATATTTTTTTAAACTCAACCTCATGAGATTAAATTTGATCCATAGGATCACCTTTCATATGTGAATCCATCCATTTATCAATCTTCTCCTAAAACCTTTACACATGAAATATGACATCATCAATATGCTCACTCAAGTTTATCTATCAAGATGACTACTTGAGCTTAGACATTTATATGACTATTCTAATGAATTTTTTCACTTTCATAAGCACTCATAACATACCATAGGGTCTCTAAAACAAGTTTATATCATCAATATCATCCATTAATTGCATTACTAAGTTAAACACTCTCCAAACATCTCATATGTTCACTTTGTCATTAATACACTAATATCACATTCTCTCTTTGACATCAATGACAACCAAACATCAATTATCATGCTAAAAAATCTCCCCCTTTGTCAATTATGGAAAAACACCCTCAAAATGACTTCTTAATAATTTTAATTCCTTCATTCTAATATTTCTCCCCCTTTGACATTAATGACAAAGGGTCTCTTCCTCAACATGCCAACAAACATTCCTTAACATCATGTATGCATTCAAATACTACTTAAGATGCTCAAAATACTTACATAATTTTAATCATATGAATTAATTTCTCTCCCTTTGATATGAACCAATCTAAACTTGGGATTTTTTTATTCTTGGACCTAACAAATGGCACGCAAAGCTTAGAAATCTCCTACTAACATTATGCTTCATCTTATGTCATCTATTTTGAAACCATACTTAGTTATACAAAGAAATGACACAATTTACTCCATACCTTCTTTCTCAAATCTAACTACATATCCTTTGATCTTAGGACCTAACCATGTATACAGTTCCCTCTTTATTTATTCATGAGGATTCAATACATTGTCAGAACACCTGACTTGGTTGGATCAAGTCATCATATCAACATGCTTGAGATCACATCTATATCATACTTCTTCATATCTCCACCAAGACCAAAACATATCACATATTCTCCCCCTCACATCATGCACAACTCTTCAAGCCTTTTAAACTGTCTAAGTTAGCTCCCCTTTAGCTAAACACATCTTGCATATTATCAAATTGAAAAGAGCATAGCTTTGTATTGATTGGCATTTTAATCATTACCTAGAGCACACACACTTGCTCATACGTGAAATATGTATCTTAAGAATCATAGGTAGAGACACCCATTTATCATAGAGGGACTAAAAATCCCAAAACTTTAGAGACTCCTATATCTCCATGATCTTACTTGACTTGTTGTCCTTACTCATCTTCAAATTGAATTTGAATTAGTTATTATCTTTATTCTTTTATTTTATCTCATTATCTTTTTTGATTTCATTGACCATTTGGGTAGATAAGGCTTGTTCCTTGATAATTTAATTTTTTCCCTATTCTATCATTACAAATAATCCACTTTGAACATGTTTTTCATTTTCCTCCTTAGGCATCCATTCATTATGCTTCCTTATCTTCATGATAGGATTGATAATTTTTGAAGTAGAATACTGATAATTCTTATATAACCTTGCTATGTGACCCCTCTCATGACATTTCGAAACAAATGAGGTTTCTCAATTTTTACATACCTTGTGATTGAGTTATATTATGATTCATTCACATTTCATGAATTCATTTATGTATCTGATCATTTGGTCTCCTGATGAAGATATTACAAAACTTTGCAATTTGACCAAACCCTTGACACTTGTAACAAATTATGTCATTCTCTCCTTGTGAACCTATTGAATTTTTTGAGTGTTGATGTTATTAATTATTTCCATTGTATTTCTCATAATTCCATGAAAATTCATTCCTTGAGGATATTTTACAATATTTTGACCTATGACCAAATTGATTGCAAGAGTAAAAATGGCCATTGAAATTTGCATACCTCATAGCATTTGGTTATCTGATCTGAGTTATCTTAATTATCCCAATACCTACATTCCTTTACTAATTATTGATCTTCATTATCTAATTTCCCTTATTCATATCAAACTTTATCTTATCTTGAGTAACATGATTTTGTTCTTTTTTGTATCCAAGACAAGTTCTATCACTTGCATGAATTTGACTACTCAGAATATTTTTAAGTTCATTTGAGTTCTTTTCAAACTTCATAAATGACTTCACCTTACTAAATGTCTTATCTAACTCAGATTTTAATAACTTTATTTTAATCACATACCTTAATCTCTCATCTTCTTTGGATTTTAGCATTGTAGACATAGTTTCAAATTAACTATTGAGATTCTTGAAATATCTTCATGTTCCTTGGTGTCATCATTCATTCTTGCTTTCAACACAATAAATTTATCTTCATATTCCTTGATTTGTGACATCATATTCTCATTAATTTTTTTCTCAATTTTTAGATCTTAAAGAGTATTCATCAATTCATTGTTACTATCTAAATCTTTAGTTATATCTTTACTCATAACTTGATTTAGCTTCATCTGCAAAAACTTTCTCTCTCTAATTGGTACATGATACACTCTTCATCCTTATATTTTAATTCTTCATTAAGAGTAAAAACTTGAGTTTCAAGTTATTATGTGATCTCATCATGCTCCTTGACTTCATTACTCAACCTTCCTTCAAACAAGCCAATTTGCTCCTCATAGGATTTGATCAAGGAATCTTATTTTTTACCTTGTAGTATCTTCATTTATTCCACAATATCTATATATTTATCTTCAAGAGTGAATTTATCATCTTCTTCCTCTGAGCTATCTTTTCCAAAGAAATATCTAATTAAATAACATTCACCCTCATCATCACTAAAAGCCATGAACAATGTCTCCATGTCATTATTATAAAAAGAATCATCAATGTTAGATGTGTTTACTTCTTCTTCTATAGATGAGTCACTATCTTCATCATGGTAAAGGATATTATTGACTTTATATGATTACTTCTTTCCATTTTAATTACTGAATAACTTTTTGTACTTACTAAGACCTTAGATTTCTTATGTTCATCCTCATGAGATTCCTTATGAAATTCTTTGGGTTTAAAATTGTTTGGACATTTAGCTGCAAAGTAACCAACTTTACCACATGAAATACATAAAAAAGGAAGTTTTCATTCATACTTACCTAAACGTATATTCAATGTTCTTACAATCATGGCTTCAGGTTGATCTTCATTAAGATCAAAATATTTAAGACTTAACTTGATATTATTATCTTCTTTTATCACATTGAAGTTTGCTTCCTTATTAAGAGGTCTATCCTCATTAACTCTCATCTCATAGGAAATAAGGATGCCATGAAATTCATCCATATTTAACTGAGTGAGATCATGAATTTCTTCTATAATAGAGACTTTTGAATCAAACTTGAGTGTAAGAGTCCTCAATACCTTATGTACTATAGTGTATTCACCAATCATCTCTCCAAGACCTTTGATAATTTTCACACATTTATCAAACCGTAGAAGATTGGATGACATAGTATCTTCTTCCTTCATTTTGAGATCTTCAAATTGCCTTTAGTAGGTCTGCAACTTAGGTAGGTCTACAACTTAGCTAGTTTTAACTTTGAGTATCCTTCATAAATAGTCTATAATTTGACCCAAATTTTCTTGTTAGATTTATAATGTACCACTTTGGTGAACACAACCTTAAATAGACCAAAAATGATAGCATTCATAGCTTTAAAATTATTCTCACTCAACTTATTGTCAATAACACTAGTTAGAGGATCAACTGGTGTAGTATAACCATCTATGATATATTTCCAAGTATCAAACCATAGAGACATGATGGATGTCATCATCCTTACACTTTAGGAAGCATAATTTGACCCATTAAACAATGGTTCTTCCTTTGTAGATAAAACCTACATTTGTTGACTTAGCATATTGTACTATAGATCACCTTTAAGTGGTTAAACTTTCAATAAAGATCCATAGTTGATACCAATTGTTAAAGGTACAATAAATGAGAGGGGGGAGTGAATCAATGATGTAAGATATTTTAAATTTAAATTATAATCCTTTCAAACTCTTAATTAATGACCACAAGCATTCATAAAGCATACAAGATGTTCATAATAATTAATTAGCAATAGATTAAAATATTACACACATAACACAAGGTATATGTAGGAAACCCTCTTTGGGAATAAAACCCACTCTCAATACTACAAACACATGGAATACTTGTCCTATAAAATGATCACACACATAAGATCATTTTAGTGAAGCACCCACTTCACAAGGAGCACCCACCCCTAAGTATGAACAAGTACCCACTTTTTTTTATGTTGAGTGCCCACACAACATGTTATGAAATAAATATCTCTATAATTTGATAATTAATGTATAACACCTCTCTTTTAACTCATCATATACATTTAAAATCTCTCATACAAGTACTGCATCCAAATACCCTTTTGGATCACTATAGGATTCTTCTCTCATCCTCATTTTACTATGTAATTTAGTCCATCCATTGATCACACTATCTATAATATCCTTCCTTCATATCTCTCTTCTTCACTATCAATTCATTCACATACAAGTCAAGAAACCATTTCCTTGATCTCCACTATTTATAGAGTCTTCATGAATATCAACATCTAGGTCACCCTTAATACTTGCCTTAATCCTTAAGATATATAACATAGCTTAATACCATCCTCATAGGTTATCCATAACATCTATGGATCACACTTAAGTATCTATGCATTTTAGTTAGTGTTGAATAGCTCTTATATGTCTCATAGAGACCTATTACACTTTTACCACTTTATCAAACAAAATAAGAACATAATATCACTTTCAAATACATGGTTCCACTCCATATGACCACTAAGACATATTAAAATGAATAATCCTACCAAAAAACTCTTCTGATAAAGCACAAATTGAACAAATAATCTTGTGTACACATTAGCACCATAAATGAACAAACACTCAACTTTGAAAATCTTTAACTTTGATTATACAAACATTTAGACCTTCTAACTAGATTCTCTAGATGTGCCTTGAAGTCCTATACCAATTTTATTTTTACTACATCAGTAAATTTTTATTAGATAAAAATATATAGTTCAAATACTAAAAATATGTTTTCCCTCATTAATTTGAATATTCAAATTCTAACGATCACTAAGCAAATGTGAAACATTGAACACTTTGACCTCATCCCATGCTCCCTGACAACTTTAAAAAAATACAAACCATTGATATCCTTTGATTATTCTTGTAATTATATTTAAATTATCACCATTGATATTATATCCTCATTTCCATGATTTTACCACTTATTATCCCTACGTGTTGTCTATGCACATTGACTAGTTGACTCCAATGGACTTCTGCCACTTGGTAGCCTCATGTGTCTTCTGAGCATCCTTTGACATATTGAATAAATATGCACCATTTGGATGATCCATTTGAGGATCATTATTATCCAAGTTGCTCTTATAACAAATGTGTAAATTGGGATTCTGTTTGAATCTACCTATATATGAGATTCAACATGCCATGGATTTTAAATCAAATAATAAATTTTATATATTTACCTTTTCTCTTTCAAACCCTTAGTGAATTATTACACATAAATAAATGAAAATCAAATTCAAAAGGATAAAAATATATGGAAGTGGGAATGGATAAGATATCTTATAACCTCATTGAATTGAGAGTTACCTACATATCCCCAAATAGGGACATTAGGCTTATTTATTTATCCATCTAATGTATGTGTTTGTGACTAGATCATATATATTTTTTATCTTAATTCCCTTTTCCTAGGTCCTCCTCTTTGTCAAATTATGAAATAAATATGTGATATGTATGAACTTGAAATAAAGGTAGAGATTAAACTTGTTTCAATGTGATTTTTTTTTATTATGCTAGTGCCAATATGATATGTTATAGTTCTAAAATAACTTGAAAAATCCACAGACACACCAACCAAGTAAAAGAAGGGTAAAATCGTCATAAAAAGACCCAAAATAAACCTTCATAAAAAATGATCCCAAAATTTTCAATGGACAATACCAATATTTTTGGAAACATAATAGAGCATTGTTGTATAATATGGGTGCTTGTATCCATAAACAAGAAAATAATAGAATTAAAGAGAATAACGACTAGGGATCCCTATGATTTAGATAAAAAATGACATATAATACTTAAAATTTAGAAAAATATATTTAAATTAATTTTAAAGAGTAATTAAATATTAATTAGTACCATGACAACACCTACATATGAAATCTTAACTCAACATTAGGAGCTTTAAGATAAAAATGTCACAAAATAGATTATACTTGTTTTTGTTTGATATAATTTGGGTGTATACATTTTCCCCACCCCAAACTCCCCATACAATTATTATAGTAATGAAATAAAATAAAATTATTATATTAAAATGAATAAATTCATACATGTACTTGTAAACACTGCATTCTGGCCACAACTAGCTTCTGACCAAACTTTAGACTGATTTATACCAAACAATTCAAATTGAGCCTAGGAATAACTAAATGTTCCAATTTCATCCACACATCATTTATTAGTACTAAAAATCATGTTGAGGTATCCATTTTTATGTTATTATACCATACACAAAAATAACCTCTCACATATTCATTTCTAGTCACCTTGTGACCTAACAACTAATAGTTTGGCTTATGGACCCATTAAGCGGGGCACTTGAACAATTCTTAAAAGAGATAAATGCTAATCAAAATGAATCAAATAATTAAACAAGATTAAATTATTATATAAATTATCCATTTACAATTAATTAATATATAAAAGAGTAAATTTAAAAATTCAAAATATCAAACTTCTTCATCATTGCCTTTATGAGTTGTCAAGCTATCCCAAAATATCTAAAAATATCTAATTTGAGATCCATGTTTATTAATTGAAAATCATAATTACATGTACCCTCATTCAATAAAACTTATTTAAATTTAACTTACCTAGGGTTAATTTTAACTCATTCCATGTTTAAAACCTAACCTAACTCAACTTGAGTAAGAGTTAACTTTGGCGGCTATAAATACAAAGCCTTACCTATTGATCAACAAATTTTTTTAGTGTAATGTTATTTTACCAAAATACCTCAAAAAAGATCTTATACTGTAAACTTATTATGCTAGAATAATTTCAAATAGATTCATTAGTGCAATGTTAGTATGCCAAAATACTTCGAAGGATCTCTTTTAGTAGTGTTACTATGCCAAATTCATAAGCCAAGTTAAGCCAAATAGCCAAACCAAGATGCCAAGGAGAGGTGACGTAAATGGAGCTTCATTAAAAAATAATTATTGATGCACAAATCTAAGAAATCCACTTAAATAATCCATTTTAGAGATACAAGTAATTTAAAAGGATGATTTCTTTTATTTTATAGTCATGCTTTTATTGTATGCTTGTTACCTATGCTCTCCCTAATGTCTAGGCTAGAGATGTTAGTGTTTAGTGTTTTTATTTTTAGTTTATTTTCTTGAAAAACACTATACTAATCTCCCATCTATGGATTCCTTGTTCACATTATGGCATGCACAATGGGACCCACACCCCCATAAAGTTCTTCCCATGGCATTTTAGGACCTCTTTCTAACAATTTTCATGTCAAAATCATAAATTGCTGACCAAAAAATTGGAAAGTGAAAGCTCATATATGTTATATAGGAATTACATTTATGTTTTGTGTAATTATGATTTATCTCTCTCTATTCATGATATTGCACAACAAAGTCACGATATTGTAGTTGCATTATTATTTTGATAAGTAATGGTTTTATCTTGATAAGTAGTGGTTTTTCCTAATAAGTCATGTTTTTATCTTTACAGTCACAATTTTACATCACAATCTATGATATTTCTTTGTATAATCATGATTTTTCACTAACCATTTTGTTTTATATGGAGTTATGATATTATGATATAGACTTGTGGTTTTACACTGAGTAATCATGATTTTGACTTCATTATTTGCATTTTTATCTGTAGATTTGTGATTTTACTCTATAAAATCATGATATTGATTTGTAGATATAAGATATTGCTCTGTATAATCATGATTTTTCACTAATATTTAATTATATAATAATTTATGTTTTGTGCTAATTACTTGTAGTTTTTTAAGGAAAGTTGTGGTTTTCTTTGTGTATTTGTGATTTGACATTGTGTGAAACATTTGAAACCCAAGGGCTAAATTCCAAATTTTATTTTCTCACTTGTTTTTAGCTTATAATAATGACCCCCTAACATATTTTACATGACCCAAATACCAAGGAAATAATTTTTTTATAGTCTAATATTCAAATTCACATTTACATTTGGTGTTTTAAAATTCATTTACTTGACTTATTTTCATTTTCCAGTGTTATCAAACAAAGCCAAGGGGATAAAATTCATATCATATTTTGTTTGGTGATATAAAACATAACTCACACTTTAGTTAAATTCTCATACGAGTTGTTATTTTTTTTAGTATTGTTGTGTGTTTATTTTGCAAGCCGAGTGTAGCATGTATGCTCTCCCCTTATCCCCTTTAGGGAACTTGGATGATAAAAAATGCTTCACTTATTTCATTTGTTATTTTTGTCCAAAATCATGGAATTAAATTATCTAAGTCTCTCCCCAAAATCTAAGTGATTTGGGTGACCCTAAAATGACCCTAAAGTCCTTCCATTCAATTTTTATTTTTGTGCATCTTGACTTTTGGGTGGGAGTTCATCACCTCCCGATGGGTTCTCTATGGAAGTGTTGACCTAAGAATTCACCTCCTGACATAACTTCAACCCCACTCCATGGTAGGGGTACACAATTTGAGGTTTACTTACTAGGATGCTTGTTTGAAAAATTAAACAAGCTCTGTTAATAAAAGGTTGCTTCAGAACATAGATTTAACTTATATATTATAATATACTAAGCAATTGATGGATGTAGTGGTTGTGAAAAAGACAAGACCTTTTCACAACAAGCTAGTTAACATGGATATAAATGATGTGTTGTTTCCTAGTGTTAACTACACATATGGGACCATTTAGAATGTACAAAAAGATATAGTTCTTAGACAAATCTAGTTTCCATAAATATATTGTCGATACAAGGTGAGTAGCCTAAAGTTCCATGTCACCATATGAACTCTTGAGAGAAGAGGAGGACTAAAAATCCTAATTTTAATTCACATTTTAATTTTTGTATTAAAAATATAATTTACTCTCAAGATCAAGTATATAGATGGAGTTTGACAATATAAAGACACCTTGTTAGTTTTTATGATTAGGATGATACACTTAGGTGTTTTTTTTGTTTTTCCTTTTTACTTTCTTTGTCTTGTGTTGAAACTATTTTTTTATTCATACCACATTAAAAAATAAGTCATGTTACATGTCACTCTTTTGTTTGAAGAGGTGTTATTCCATCTGTTTGAAGCCACACTTTTCCTTGGTTATTTTCAAAATTGTGTGTGTGTGTGTGTGCGCGCGTGCGCGCACACGCGCGCGCGCGCGCTTGTGTGTGTGTGTGTGTGTGTGTGTGTGTGTGTGTGTGTGTGTGTGTGTGTGTGTGTGTGTGTGTGTGTGTGTGTGTGTGTGTGTGTGTGTGTGTGTGTGTGTGTGTGTGTGTGTGTGTGACTTGTTTGAAAGGGACATCATTATGCTACCCATTTCATTCCAAGTCTTGTGACTTAGATTTTTTGAAAAAAACCATTTTTAATACCTTTATAGTATAATATTATTGTTACATTGCTCACATTATTTAAACAACTTATTTCATTGTATCTAATTACAATGTCAAAACCATGTGTCCCTTCTTGGTCTATGCCTAGTATCATATGCCATATATTTTTGTTTAGCTTGTTGTCCATTTAAGAAATGAAGCCTTATAAATCAAGTTACAAGTTAGTCCTGATTATTTCATATTAAAATATTTATTGGTTTATGCCTATGCCATGTGTAATTTTGGCTTAGACATTTATCTCTCAATTTTGGGTTTTGCAACATAGACTAACTCCTAGATCGATTTTAAGACTATTTTTATGCCTAGATTTGGGAAATGGTCTATCTTCCATGTGCCTAATAAATTGAAATGTATTTTTCCAAATTCAAGTTTATGTTTAAATCTAAATACCTAGTTTGATTCAAAGTGTTGATAATTTTTTAGATTAATTGTCTTGATTTTTACACCTAGTTTATGTCAAGTCTAGCTTTTATTTCATGTTTTAAAAAGCCTTAGAAATTAATTTTTATTTTAGAACAAGTCTTATTTCAAAGTCTATATTTTGTTTCATGTTCCAAAAATACCTATCATTTTAAATTTTGTTTTAGACCTAGTTGTTTGATCCTATCTTTGTGCCTTGTTCCAAAATACCTAGCAACCCTTTTCATATTTAGACTTATATTAAAATTATTTGAAACACTTCTTTACTGAGTTTGGAATTTATATTTATCCATTCACTTGACCATTTGTGTAAGAAATTTGACATTAGATGATTTTAGACTAAATTTATCATTGCCTATTTTGGAGAAACAACTCCATTCCTAAACCCATTCCTAAACCAATGTTTCTTTCAAACCTAGACTTAAAGAAATACTATTTTAGTAGACCAAGACTACACTCTTTGGGATAATTTTCAAACCTAACCATGCCAATTATCATATGTTTTTATCATCCTTCTTTGGGCCAATTAAAGTACCAAGTTATCCCTTTTAATGATAATAGTACCTGATCCCCTACCTAAATCATTAATCCTCCTTCAGTCTACATAAAAAACCAAGCTCCATAGCATCCAATTATTATCATACTAGGACCTCATCCTTTGGCTTGTGCTAGTAACCAATCTCTGCAATGCCCTTCCAGTACCATTTTAGTTATTCATCCTTTTCTTCGCACAAGTAACCAAGCTCCATAGCATCCAATTATTATCATACTAGGACCTCATCCTTTGGCTTGTGCTAGTAACCAATCTCTAAAATACCCTTCTAGTACCATTTTAGTTCCTCATCCTTTTCTTTGCATTAGAAACCAATCTTTACAACATCCATCCATTACCATTTTAGTCCCTCATCCTTTACCCTGCATTAGTAACCAAGCTTTGTAGCACCATTTCCTTACCATTTTAGGACCTTCCAAATCAAGTAGTTCATTATCCTAATAATGTCACACAAGTATTACTAGATGAGTCACAATTACCATCATAGACCAAAATCCAATATTTTTTGAGCCCATTATAAATGAGATTATTCAAAAATAGGTTATTATCCAACCATCGATCATTCTCCATCCAGTAACAACATTCCCCCACATTAGAGTATCTTTGTTGGTTTTTGAACCACAACAAAGATGGTCATCACCTCTCCAATATCCATCATTCAAAGACAAAGATGTTTTCTAAACTAATATTTTACAACTAAGTGTAAACCAAGGCCAAGAGAACTAACTAATTTATGATGTTTTTTATTGAAACCCCTATTTGTGACTAGTAAACTTGTGATGAATCACCTTTTGATCCTTTCTTAGTTGTAAAGGAGTCTCACTCTAAAAATCCAATCTTTGTTAAGTCACATCTTAATGATTATAACTACCTTTGGGTAAATCATAATCTTTACCATTGTCTTATTTTTAAATATCCCCCTTTGATAATCCAGTCTATGTGGAGTTGTTTTTTGACCTTTTTCTCCTTGTTGAAGAATCTCACTTTGATAAGTGAGTCTTTATGGAGTCACCCCTCAAATTGTTCCCTCTCTTTGAGGGGCTTCACTTAAATGATATAGTCTACGTTGAACCCTTCTTAGATAAACCTATTCTTGAAGATCCCATTATTACATCATAGGTTGTTACTTCTCTACTACCAAACATTTAACTAGACATCATTATATAAACATATATACTAGATGAAGAATTACCATTAAAGTTAGGTTCTATTCTTAAACTAATATCAGATTTAGCATTAGAAAAATAATGAACATAATTCTCAACACCAGATTCAGATTCCCTTGAGTTAGACTTAGCTTTAAAATTATAATAAATTCATGGCTATTACAACATTGATTACACATGCCTTGTAGATCAATATGAATACATTTGTGATACTTATATTATTTTTGAGGATGATTACTTCAACATCGATGCAAGTTATAGTATGTTTTAAGATGATTGTGCTATCTCTTACCATCCCATTCCCATTCCACATATGATTACCACAACACAATATAGCCATTATATTGACATTATACACCCCACAAGTGTTAATTAGGATCAACATAATCATATCTTATTGAAATTCATCTATGGTGACATATTAGTTGAATAATATTAGGGGGACTAAGAACACAATCATGTAGAAGAAAAACAATCTCCTACTAAAACCTTTTTGAAGGCACTAGGGGACAATAAAAATACAAACTCATCACCTTCTAGTGAAACACTTTTGAAGGCACTAGAAGACAATCAAAGTCAAATGTCAAAATTCTAAAGTGTAACCATCTCAAAGGTGCTATGGGACAATCAAGAACTCTTTATTGGTGAAAACCTCTTTGAGCCACTAATCATTGAGCACAATAGTTATTCAATGCTTGAGGAAGACATTATCATAAATAACATCAAAATTAATTCTAATATACAATATAATCATATGGTAGCTATTATAAATCTCAAATAATATAAATATCTAATGGTATTATTAAAATCATATTCATAAGTCTTCATCCCCACCATAACCAAAATTATGTTAAATTTAGAAGCAACAACAATGTGTGTGCTCAAAAACACTAACCTTCATTTTTATAAAATCATTACACATTACCTTATGACCCACCTATTCATTTCTAAATTAGACCTATCAGCCAATATGTATCTGTATTTACCAGCATTGGCCACACTTTCCTTTATATAGGCTACAAAACATATTATGTCGATGTTTAAAGGAAAAAAAATAAATAACCAATGAAGATCACAAAAAAATTATTGAGTCCAAATTTGTAGTAGGTTATTGATATAAAAACTAATTAGAAGAGATGTGGGTTATAAATTCACAACATTTGATGATTCTAGTTCTATCATATGATGACCAGGAAGTGCATCTCCACATCAACAAAAGCATTTACCTTGTTATAACTATTTACCTTACTTTTTTCATTTTCCATTCACCTTGACATTGTTTCATACCCTACCATTTACCTTACCTTATCACTAGGGGGAAACCTTATTACTATTATATCCAATTATCATAACATCACCATCATTGTACAATGTCATACCATATATGATTATAACATACCTTCACTAAAGCCAAACATTGTTTTTACCCTTCCTCCCTAGCCCTTTGACCTTAGTTTCATTCCATTGGTTCTTTGGGCACATTCAGTGATGGGATTCAGATGAAGTTTAAGTATAAATACAATATTTTGGACCAGTATGATAATTTTTTGGCAGTTTCATCCTTTATTTGTTATTTCATTTCACTATGAGTGTTACTAATTATAACTACCTTTGGGAAAATTAGTGTCCCACTCTATGTCAATAATTATAACTACCTTTTGGAAAAATAGTATCGTTTACCTATGCCATTATTACCTAATTATAAATACCAATGGGAAAATTTTGAGAAACACATTTACCATGCATTTTAGTATCCCCTTGTCATTCATATGCCATATTGTACCATTTTCCTAATTTGAGAACTTGATTCTACCTAGTTGAATAATCAATTATAAAGCATAACTATAGTGACTTGAGATCCTAATGGGACTATGTAAGTAGTGATCAATTCATGTTAAGGTTACTTCAATCATCCCTTAGCCACACTCTCACCATTTTAGGAGAAATTTAAGTTTGAATGCTCTCACCATTTTACTAGTAACCTAAGCCATGCTCTTGTAATTTTGTGAGAAATTTAATTTTGAAGGCTCTCACCATTTTACAAGTAACCTAATCCATGCTATTACCATTCTATGAGTTGGTATATTTAGTATCCCATCATTCTTGATCAAATTGAGATGCATAGAAAATTCCACAAACATTTGTAAAAGTTCTAAAAAATCATAAAAATCATAAAATCATGAAAATTGGATTAGAATTTTGATGAGAGATATAAATCCATCAAAATTTTTAGGTTGGTCCATCTTATTTGTTTAATTTATTTCTATACCACCTTGGTATTTTTCCTCCCATTTCTAGGAGAACTAAATTGGCTAGAGGTTTTCATACATGGGGTATCTCAAGTTAGCTTAGCCTCACCTTCCTTTATTTTTGGCAATTTAATTTCCTTAAAGATTATGGGACTCCTAACCATTTTATGAATAACCACTTATCATTTAGTTTCCCCATCCTTTTTGGCCTTAAGCCTTATTCTCTCACCATTTTTGAAGTTCATTGTGTGATCATTGTGTATTCAAATTTGATATAATAATGACCACTTGGATTTTATTAAACTCTCATAATTTTACAAGAAACCATTTATTATGATCTTGTCATTTTGTGAGACCATTATCGTATTCATAAAATACAATAATCTCTCCTTCTCATCCTTTTTATTCTATTCCATATCTTAGGAGAACTGCATTTGGCCTAAATTTCATATTGGATCTTGTGTTGATATAACTATGTAAGAAGCATCCACTTGTCTTGTGTAGCTAGAGTCAACTTGAGTAACCCTTTATTTTATTCTATTCTCCTCCATTTTCATTTATTTGTCTCATTGTCTCCCATAGCCTAAGGGCAATGTGTGTCATCTTGTGTGTCATTATTTCCCTATATCCTAGGGGCAACCTTATGCAAACTATTATTATATGTTTATACTTGTGTCACTACTATCTTGTTTATGGGTGACCCTATCACCAAAAGTAACACCTTTATTACATAGGCATGCACAATTTGTTTTTTATTTTTGCTAACATTATGATTAACCATTGTTTATGTTTGTTCATTCTTTCTAGTTATTTTGTTTCATTTTCTTTATTTTTATTTCTTGGTGTTTTGTTGTGCTTTTAGATTATTGGTTTTTTTGTCTTTCTATTTGTTTGTTTATTTTCCTATTTGTTTTCTTATATTATTTTGACATGACTTATTACACATTTATTAATTAGGTGATTCATTACACATTATAGTTAAGTCTATCCATATTCATATCTTAACATTATCGTCATGGTTTTTATCATTGGTGCATTGTTTTCAATTATTTATTGGATCATGTGTCAGTCTTTATGCATATTATGGATAAGTTATCATGATGTTTTATATCATAGTACATACCATCACATGCTAAAACAAAAATTATCTTGGTAAATATTACAAGCAATGATGTCATGGTACTTTTCCTTGGTCACCTAAAAAATTCTTAATCTTTCCAAATCATTACCCAAATATAGAGTAATTAAATCATAAATGAATTTTAATATTTTATAGTTAAGACGTGCATCTCCATACTAGCATTTTTCCAAAATTAATATTTCTCCTCTATTCTGACTTACTCTTACTTTTTAAGTATAGATTCAATACATAAGCCCCATTTTCAAATTTGCCATATTATTCCAACCACATCACTAATGATTATAATTGCCTTTAGGCAAATAATTATGTTTTGATATATTTATATGCTATTGATTATAACTACCTTTGGACAAATCATTCTCATTTTCTTTCCCTATTGGGGAATGATTTCATTGTGCCAATGATTATAACTATTTTTGAGGAAATCATTATATCTATCCACTCAAATGGGGTATGATTTCATTGTGCTAATGATTATAACCACCATTGGGAAAATAATTTTCTCTATCCACCCAACTGGGGAATGTTTTCATTATGCTAATGATCATAACCACCTTTGGGCAAATCATTACATTTATCCACCCAACTGGGGCATGTTTTCATTTTTATAATGATTATAACCACCTTTGAGAAAATAATTATCTCTATCTGCCCAATTGGGGCATGTTTTCATAGTGCTAATGATTATAACAACCTTTCATGGGAATATCATTATCTCTATATGGCCAACTGGGGAATGTTTTAATTATGCTAATGATTGTAACCACCTTTGGGAAAATCAATCTTTTTTTTACCTTGTTATGTTGATGATTATAATCAATTGTGGGCAAATCATCATTTTTATCTACCCAACTAGGGCATATCACTATGCCACTAACTATAACCACCTTTGGGTGAATTATTCTCTTCCACCCCCTTTACCTTTTGATCCCATAATTTCCTTATTTTGAGGAACTGATTGATAATTACTCCCTCAAGGGGGTATCCAAGACTCATCCATTGCTTGTTGAGGCATTAGGAATTCAATAAAGTTTCATTCTATGAGAAGATATTATTCTTCCTATACCTTACAATGCCTTTCCAAATAAGGGAAACATGTAGATAACTAATTATGGCCACAACTATATTTTGACCAGATGTCAGACTGATTTCTACCAAATAGTGCAAACTAAGCCTAGGAATCACTTAACATCCTAATTTCATCTACACATCATTCATTAGTACTCAAAATCATGTTTAGGCATCCCTATTCAAGGTATTATATCATACACAAAAATAACCTCTCATGGATTCATCTCCAGTCACTTTACAACCTAAAAACTAGTAGTTTTCCTTATAGACCCATTAAGTGGGGTATGTGAACAATTCTTGAAAGAGCTAAAATGCTAATAAAAATGAATTATCTAATTAAACCATATTAAATGATTAGATAAATTATATATTTGTAATTAATGAATATCTAAAAATAGAAATTAAAAAATTAAAAATATCAGGATTCTTCATCATTACCTTTATGATTTGTCAAGCTCTCCCAAAATATCTAAAAATATCTAATTTTAGAGCCATGCCTATTAATTAAAAATCATAATTAAATTTAACCTCCTTAACTTAATTAGAGTTAAATTTCACTCACCTAGGGTTAGTTTAAACTCATTCCATGTTTAACCCCTATCCTAACTCAACTTGAGTAAGAGTTAACTTTGAAGGCTATCAATACAAAGCCTTACCTATTGATCAACAAGATTTTTTAGTAAAATTTTATAATGCCAAAATACTTCCATTTTTTTTTGTGTAAATTTATTATTCTCAAATAGGTGAAATGAGCTTCATTAGTGAAATGTTATTATACTAAAATATGTCAAAGAAGATATTACAAAAGTATTACCATACTAAATTTATAATCTAAGTTAAGCAAACCAGCCAAACCAAGGTGCCTATAAGGGTAGGACATTCATACCAAGTCTACACCTAAACCACTCTTAGACCCTACCTAATTTAATAAGGTATCATGATATGTTGTAAAGGAATGTGAATTTTGTATGGAAATGTTTAATCATGATATAATTTTCTCAATTATGTGAGTAAGGTGGAGAGTGCATGGAAAGAATTGTGAAGCTCATTTTTAAGGCCTAATGTAGTTTGTAGGTCAAGGTTTAGAGTGTAAAGAGAGAGTGTATGGCCTAATAAGGGGTTATGATCAGATTTAAAGGTTTTTGAGCTTATTTACACATTTTTATAGGTGAGGTATGTTCTCTCAAGTTTTTTCATATAGTTTTAGGTCATAGTGTGAAGGACAATACATGAAATGTTTTTTGGAGGTCTCTCGAGTGCTCAGAATGAAGGGTTCTCAACTCAAGAAGGATTTTAATGTGATAATTAGATAATCATAAATTTGAATGGAAACATAATAATTTCATGGTAGATATGGAAGGTTCCTAGGTTAAAATTCTAGGCATTACTTTTTGTATTGAGGGGCTATGCTTTATGAATGATCGTTAAGAGTGTAAAAAGGTTTAAACCCTCTTAGAACCCTAATAAGGACCTGATGTAAAATATGTTGATAAAAATTGACTATAATGGATTGGTATGATCAATTAATATATTTTATATTTTATTATACTCTCCCAAGTACATCTAGGTGGTATTGGTTAAAGAGAGGAGAGAGAAAATGTTGAGTTATAGGCTTGTTTCTGAAGAATTTATCATAAAAGTCAAAAGTTGCATTGAAAATAATAATAAAATGGATGGAAGAAGAAGGTATAGACTAATTTTTCATTTAAATAAAGTTTTATATATATTTTATATCCCTAAAGTGTGCTAAACTGGTCATCCAAGTTAGTTATTCACTAACATGCCTAATGGTGCAAACAGTGAAAAAACCCAAGCAATAGTGAGAAGATGAATATGAATGCATTTTCATGATATAATTATTAAAAAAAATTCATAGAGATGTTTTTTATTACTTTTAAGATATGATTTTTTTTAATAATATTTTTAGATTATGTGTGTGGTGAAAAAGTTGTTCACAATTCGACCTATCTAGTTTAGATGAGATAATGAGATATAAGGTCATGAGATTGGTCTACAAGACCAATATTTTCCATTTTACCATATGATAATTTATATATAATAATAGTATAATTATCTCATAGGATCATATACATTCATATTAATTAAATTAAAATATCTATACAAGTATTAGAAATCTAAGTCACCATGATTATTTTTTGAGGAAAACATGCAATTTTGAGTAAGTTGTAAAAGTGTTCTTGAAGCCTTATCTTCTAAGTGGAAGTGTCTACATAAATTTTTTATGACCATTATGTTATTATAATATGTATATATATACTTTTTTAATCATATTTTAGTGTCTTAAGTTAGTTTGAGCTTCAATATTGAAATTCATATTTTTGGTATACATATGCCTAATAGGATTGAGTACTAATGAGGGGTTTCAAGTAGTGATTTTTTATAAAATGTCATGTAAAAAATAGAGGAAATTATTAGGGGTATATTTTATTTTTATATGATATTTAAATACTATTTTTTGAGTTTTAAAATGTTATAAGGAAGGCAAAGTGTAACATGTGTCTAAGAAGGCCTAATAGGTCTCCATGAGACCTAAAAGGAAAATGAGGTCTAATTGATTCATGATAGACCAAAGGGGAGTCAAATATTGGTTTATTAATGACCAAAAGATTTCATAATTCCATTATATGTTTTACCTAATATTTTAAAGGCTTTTGGATGACTAAGTGGTATATGGACAAGGAATTGTATATATATAAGGTAGTTTTAGGCTTATTTACGGAAGTTAAGTATATACGAATGAAATTGAAATTTTTTGAGTGGAAGGAGGTCTTTTAGACCATAATATTATTGTAGATAATATATAATTAATATTCAATATTGTTTCTACATATGAAGATCAAGGTCATATGACCTAATCAATCTTGAAGAGACCTAGTTGAGCGAAGAGGCCTAGAAGATAGTTTGAAAGGGATAAGAGTATGAAGAGATAAAGAGGTGATCATAATATATTAGTTTATAAACATAGTTTTATAAAGGTGATAAAAAAAATTAAGTGGTTGGTATGGTGTTGAGTCATCTAAGGGGTTGTGCTTTCTTGCAAGTGAGTGCTTGGCTAGCTGGATTTAGAGCTCCATGTGGAGTTTTTGATTCACTAAACTTGTTTTTTATCTTATAGGACTATATTCCATTTGTATATATCAGTGATTTTTATTACCCTATAGGTTTTTTAACATATATTATGTGTTATTGTGTTTCATGTTTATTTGGATAATTGATTATG
The DNA here is from genome assembly GCA_037957365.1 of Torreya grandis. Taxonomy (NCBI): domain Eukaryota; kingdom Viridiplantae; phylum Streptophyta; class Pinopsida; order Cupressales; family Taxaceae; genus Torreya; species Torreya grandis. The sequence continues at coordinate 2,157,594 of JARHVA010000970.1, forward strand.
CTTAATAGATCTATATATTTGTTTGAATGGTTCAAGATTGTTTAAGTGTAATTGAAAGAAAGGTTTTGAAGACTGATTCAACCCACCCACCCACCCCTAATTTTTAGTCATTGTGATTTAAATATGTGTTTTTGTAGATGGGTGCATGTAGAATTAGGTTAGAATAGGGATCAATGACCTTAATTTACACAATTATTTTTGAGTTTGTTCATGAGAGTTGCATCTATTTTCCATCCAAGGAATAAATGAATGAGAGTGATATTTATATAGTGTCTTTGTGATTTTAAATAAATTAAGTGGTTCTATGTAAATCATAAAATGATTTATGAAGTGGAAACATATTCATTAGGGGTAAATATGGCTAAGGGTTAATAATGTTACCCTTTTGCCAATAATACAATATGTTATATACCAAAGGGATGTGTTATTTTTTAGGTGGCTAGAACATGTGGAAAAAGGTCATAGATGCATAAGATATGGCCTAATTTGGCTTTGGTATATTTGATTAAGGGCTAACTACACACATAAGCTATACAATGATAAAAAAGGCCCTAAGATAGGTCTAGGGATAATATAAGGATAGGGTCATATCAAGTGATACTCATTGTATTCAAATGACATTTTAGATGACTATAATCAATAATGAGATTAGTCATTATATTATTAAAATAAATGGTATATAGAATCCAATTTTGAATAATCTTATTATTAATTTTGATGATATATAAAAATGAGGTGTGTAATCAGTTAGAGGATAATAAATATAAGTAAAAACAACATATTGCTCATTATTATTTATTTCTTGCTAAAATCCTAACTCATCTTTTGAATTCAATTTTTTAATTGCATCATTAATTTTATCAAGATATCAAGGTAAACTAATAATGTGTAGTAATTTTATAACCACTTTAATAGTGGCCAAATCATCTATAATATTATAAGAACCAACATTAGGATGATAAATGTGAGTATAATTCTTGAGAGTATAAGGAGGATATTATGGAGTATTAAAACCAATTAATAAAGGATTATTTTGTTGAGAACTAATTACAATTTTATAGAGGAAACTTATTCTATGTATCTTTGCCTTTATCTTTATTTTTATAAGATGATGAGTAATTATTACTTGTGTTAGAATTATCCTTTTGATTAGAATAATATTTTTATCTAGTATTGACAATATAAACATTCATGGTTTTGACATCATTTGAGGATTCATCAAATACACATGTTTATATTATTATAAAGATAGATAGCTATACTATCCTTTCCCTAAATATATATTTTAAACTTTTGCACAACTATACAAGTGATAGGATCATGCTCTAATTCACATACATTATAATAATGAACCCTCTCTTTATTTTTACTCTTCTAAGGAATGGGATATTTAACTAATGTATATTTATTGTCATTTATTTTGTGCTTGATGGAGACCAACTCATTTCTTAGATTATGAATGGTTTTTAAAATATATGTATTATCATAATTTCAACCTATTGTAAATCTATTATTAAAACCATCATTTTGTTATTTATTTTTGTATTCACTAAACGTTGTATTTTAATCATAATTCATAATATATTTATATTACATATCCAATTATACTTTTTATACAAAACATTACAAAAATATAATCTAGAAAACTTATCAGATTGTTTAACATCATGGGGAATCTTTTGATGTAATCTAATGAATCTACTTATAAGTGAGTAAACTATTTCACCTAGTTTAATATAGATATTAAATAATTCATTGACTAAATACAAATATTTTTTGTTTTTCTAAATAAAATTTATAACCAATATTTTATATCCTTCCAAGTAATGATAACGCTTGCAAGAAGGCTAACAAATGCTTGATAAGATTTACCTTTTAAAGTTTATCAAAAAACACTTAGAGAATTTTTATCATTTAAAATACCAAGAGTAACACAAACTAATTTCAAAGAATTTAAATGGTGTTCCAAAGACTCATCGAGATTCTATAGAGTTTAGTGAGACTAAGTATTTTTAGCAAATATAATTTACCTAGATAAACACCAATGTTAATATGATTTCCACAAATACAAGGATTCTCCAAGGGCTGAGAAAAATATTCATTAGAATATGACTCATTATCATTTATTTAAGATTGTTTAATTTTTCTTTGTAGGCCTAAAATTATGTCTCAAAATATCTTATGTGATTGTTCTTCCATTGGAAGTTTTAGCAACTTTCACTACATGACTAGGTTGATTTAAATTTGTAGTTATATTAAGGTTAATAAGGGAAATAAAATTCTCATAATGAAAAGAATCATAAATGAAACACAATCTAGGTTGAGGATTAATAATTAAGACCAATTCTATTTATTATATTAATATAATGATTAGTTTACTGGATATGATATTATTTTTCATGAGTAAGATTAATGTGCATATCACTAATTTCTACTTCTTATAATTCATTAGTTATAACCTCAAGAATATAGGGTAAATCATAAACTCTATTTTAAAAATCAAAGTGAGTTAGATCAAATGCAATATCAACTTGATCTTCAACAATATCAATTAAGGTTTGAATAACATGATGAGGACCTCTAATGGTCATGGAGAAGAGAAATAAAAGAAAAGTTAAAGTAGAAAAAGAAAATAACTTTTTTGAAAACTCCCTAGTGGAGTCACCAAATTTGTTGACGATGAAAAATGTCATGCCAATGAATCTACCCTTTTGAATATTGCTAAGTTTAATATGTAATCATACCAGTTTAATTATAAGGTATAAGGAATAACAATTGATGGAAAATATCTATAAGATGTATTTTTTAAATAATTATAGGAAATAAAGAGATTCAAATATTGAATAGAGCATAATTAGTATTTAGAAATCAAATATCTCTTAATTATCAAATAAAAGGAATCAGATTATAACTATGTAATCTAGCCTATCTGATAATCAAAAATCAAATAATAGACTAATTCATGATACCAATCATCTTTAGAAAATAAACAATCCCAATCATTCATCTCATGACTGAATATAAAATTTCTATAAGAATTAGCAACTTTCATGGTTTAAAAGTAAAGCTTAACATGCAAAGAATCATCAATAGATAAAACAAAAATATTTATATTAGAGAAAGCATTTTTATCCAAATGATTTTCTAAGTCATTACCTTTAATAGTTTTGGATGTTTCTAATTGAAAATCAAATTCTTGAATCCTCAAAATCCATTTTGCTAACCTTCCTTGGATAGTTGGTTGTTTTAAAAATAACAAAGAATATGTACATTGAATCCAATTTGTAGTTGGTTCCTTTGAAATCATTTGAATATTCATAAAATACATACTTGCTTATATTATCATAAAGATCAATAGGTATATTATCATTTCCCTGAATATATCTTTTAAAAGTTTGCATAACTATACAAGTGTTAGGATCATGATTTAATTCACATATGTTACAATAATGAACCTTCTCTTCATTTTAATTTTCTAAGGAATGAAATGTTTAACTTATGAAGATTTATTATCATTTAGTTTTATCTTGACAGATACCACCTCATTTCCAAGAATATGAATGTATTTTAAAATATATATATTATCATATTTTAAACCTATTTCAACACTATTATTAAAACCAACAAGTTTTAATTTATTTATCATATTTAATAAATAAAGTTATAGTTTCATCAAAATTCATAATATATTTGTCTTTTATATCCAATTTAAAATAATATCTAAATATAAGATCTAGTGTACCTATTATTTTTTATCTTTTAAAACAATCAACTATCTGAGGAAGGTTAGCAAAGTGGATTTTGAGAATTCAATAATTTGATATTGAATTTAAAATATCTAAAACTATTAAAGATAATAAATTAGAAAAACATGTAGATAAAATTGTTTATTTTAATATAAATATTTTAGTTTTATTTATTGATGATTCTTTGCATACTAAGCCTTATTTTCAAACCATGAAAGTTTTTTATTTTTATAAAAAGTTTAAATTTGGTCATGAGATGAATGATTATGATTGTTTGCTTTCTGAAGATGATTGGTATCATGACTTAGTCTATTATTTTACATTTAACCTATTAATAATTATTTAGATCAAGCACATGAGATTATGCATATATGACTACATTAATACAATCATTAAAATATATTAGAATTAATAGAATTTAGATAATTGGTTTATGAAATAAACAAGAAACCTAGATATAATTTTGCTAACAAGTAGGTTATTTCATTTCTAGAGAATATATTGTTAGGTATATCTTCAAATAACTATTTAATCTCAAAGGGTGTTTTCATAGATAAATAATTAAGATGGAAACTTGAATAACTTTAGAGATATTCAATACCTATAATGTTTATCCATTTATAATGTGTCTTTGATCTATTTATAAATTAATCTTTTTTGGAGATAGTTACAAAAAAATTACAATTAACTTTAGCTATCTATTGTTAACTTTATTTGAATTTAAAATTAAATTAGTTGATTTACAACTCAAATCTATAATTTTAGACTTTAGTAAAGTATAATAGATCAAATTAAATATAGTGGATGATTAAAAAATTTAATGGCATGAGGACCTTGACTCACTTGAATACATTTAAATAAACATCAAACTATGAAAAACAATATTAATTATGCTAACAAATAAAATAAAATTTAAATACTGCTAACATTAAATTTCATGAGCATTTTTCATAATAATCAAGTAAACACACTAAAAACATTATGCATAAAATTAAAGTGTTGTCATGTATATACCAAAAAACTATCAAAATAATATCCACATACCTAAAAATATCACCACGTAAGAATAATTCAAAGTGTGGACTATCAAATTTAACACAAACCCAATAGTAATTTAATCATAACCTACATTAGAAATCAAATCTATCAATATAACACCTTATCAATTTGACATTTTATATATTCTATAGATACAACATGAATCTCAATCAAATGTGTGCATAAAAAATCATCATCAATCTCCATGTTCACTTTCTTCAACATTGTAGTTACCATGGGTTATGTTGTAGGCCTTTTATCATGTTTCCTACTAGAAGTAGGTGTATCATGTTTAGGTGAAGGGATTTTAGTATTGAGTGACATAAGTGAATGGGGGTGTAATTTTGTAGTTACTTAAAGTGCATTCTTAGGTTGATCAAGTAGTGTAGTATTATATTGGCCATATTTGATAGTAGTGTACAGGTTTGAGAATATTCACTTGGAATATCTCATTATAGAGGATGATATCTCCAATGTGATTTATTAAATCTACAATACCACATAAGTTCAAGGAACTATTAGGAAATGAATGAGTTACATTTCAAAATGTGGAGTTAGAAGAATTAAAATGGTTAGGTACACAAGTTCCATGGTTAAATGGGATGGGGAATATGTTACCAACCCTATAACCTTGAATGTATTGACCTTGATAAGCACCCCATGAAGAAGTGCATTCATTTTATTAATAATTGCCATGAACCCAAGAATGCTTTCATAAATTATGTGAATCTAGGGGTCCCCTTTGACATCTTTGAACAAAACATACGAAAATAATCATGTCAAAAATACTTACATAGTAAAAAATTTCTATATACATAATTAAGTTTATTTATATTCAGTGTTCAAATTATTAGCTCATAGATACATTTTCATCAAAAAGATCACATTTACAAATAAAACTATCAAGAATACTATGATTATAGATTTATCAATTCAAAACTCAAAATCCAAAATATACACAAGTTCATCTTTCATTCCACAAAATAATTTATTTACTTCATCAAAATTTTAATCTTTAAAAGACTACCTTTTTCAAGACAAACTAGATCTTGTAGATAAATTATATTTAAAACTAAGATTGACATACACCATTATTTCTACAAAAGTATTGAGACTATTAATTTTAAAATGTGCACAAATAAATTCTCATGAAGACCAAAATGTAGAGTGAAACAACATTTAGCAAACAAAATACTAACCCTTATAATCCTTTTCTTAATACTCGATACAACTTATATCATTTTATAGAACACAAAACCTGAAACATTTTGACCTTGTGAACCTTAATATGTATTTAAATACATATTGGAAAAATAAAAAACATGTACCCTAACTTAAAAATCCTAAAATTCTTTATGAAATATAAAAGAAATTTCATGGCCAAATATATAAAAGATAATTTCCTCTTTTAGAAGTAAAAATAAAGACCTAAATTTTAATCTCTTTATCCCATAAAAACATTGATATTTTAAATATATCTAACAAAAAAATTGATCATTGAATTTGAAAACCAAAAAGAAATATTGCCTTTATAAACACTATTTTTGTCTTCCCAACTTTGACTAAATCAATCATAGAAGAAACTATATATGCAATAAATGAATTAAAACATATAACCTTAAATATATTTTGCTTGTATTATTTTCCCAAAAATAATATTATTCAAATATATATCAAAAAAATAATTTCATTAAATTCAATATTTTAAAAATGACAAAAGAATATTTTCATAAACTATGCAATTCAAATAATTTCCTCTCTTTGTACCATTTGAAAACTGCTCAGCATCTCAAATACTTCTAAAAATGTATTGTAAGCTTATTCATTTTAGAAAACAACCACAACAAATATACATGAATTAAAAATCAAAATTTTGTGAATGATTGAGACCAATAATATGCATTCTCCAAGAAAATACACCATTTATTCTTACTAAAAAAACATATGCAAATGATTTTCAAGAAATAAATCATTTAATGTAAACCACTTAATCTCATAAATGAGCTATCTCAAAAGAATCATTTCATTGGAAACAATAACATGCATGAAAATATTATATGTAATTGAAATATTAAATCTATGAAAAGATTGATCCTAGAACAACTTCCTTTTGTATACAAGCTAAAATACAATGTATATAAAACAAAATTAATTGAAAATTGATTTATAGATCCACACAAAGAATATAATTTAAGAAAATAATTGAAACCAATTATCTTTCATCACAAATAAACACTTTATGAAAACCCAGTATGCTATCAATGATTCTTTTAAAACCATTAAAATATGCACTATAGTATTTGAGAAAATAACCTCTCAAAAATACATTTACCCAAAACTTTATTAGATACTAAACTATTTTGATATAACAATAGTCATGCCAACATTTTTGAAAACTTAATCTATAATATATCTTTGATATAACTATTTATAAACTATAGTCATTCATAACCAAGAAAATAAATAATGATAAATAAAACCAATTTCCAATGCACATACATCTTGACCACTATCATTTATTTGAAAAATTTAAAAAATAGACTGATGCACATATTGTAGATAAAAATTCCACAAAAATCCACTCAAGATTTACATTTTTTATTCTTGACCACTTTGGTGGTATTCTTCCACCATTAGAGTTTGAAGTCCACCTCTTTGAGATTTCAAATGACAAAAAAAATGAAAATTACCTATTATATACTTCCATAATTATCATTTAACAATCTTGAGGATGTGTCCTAGTCTTATTTGCTTACACAATTCACTAAAATTCTAATTGGTCATCTAAATTTAGTGGCTTCACTAATAAAATTATCAAATCAATATCATCATTACCAAATTTACCACCAAAATATAAAATTGAGACAAAGACTAAACATTACAATTTTTCCTTATTACTAATCTCACCAATATATAAGGATTTAGCATTGATCATGTAGCTCATTTATTTCCCATATTTTCAATGTCCACAATGGATCACCATTCTTAAATGCTAAGATTTTATTATAACCAAACCCTGGTTAAAACTCAACCAAGATTACTCATTAATATCTTCCACCTTAGGATTATTAATTATATAATATATCAATTCCATGATCACAATGTTCTCAAAGGACTTCTGAGAAAAAATGTAGCATAGGTTACATTTATATGCATTAGTACTTAGGTTATATAAAATTCACATAAAAATTATGCTATATACGAAAGTCCTTAAAAATATAATCAAATGTTTATGAATTAAGTCATGGTATTAGAGATTAAGGTTAAGGTTACATACCCAATATATATATATATATATATATATATATATATATATATATATATATATATATATATATATATATATATATATGTCTATGTCTATGCTTGTACAAATCACCTTCATGAGAACAACATGATAAACATGCTTAGCAAAACGTTCTATGGATTTTGAAGATAAGATTGATAACAAAAAATCATAAACAAAAATTGATATGAAACCATTGAATTAACAAACCTAATACTTCTTTACAATTCATCTATTTTCAAATGAAATTGATCACCATCAATACAAAACTAATATTATTCTCACAAGACCTATTTTTTTTCAAAATTGTAATACATTGTACATTGATACTTGAAACTATTTTCATTGTTAAATAAACTTATGATTTTTAAATCCCATAATTAATACTAAAAGTAAAATTTTCATTGAATGTAGGTTATTGATCATTGTCTATGCAAATAAAAATGCATATTCAAATTCATACAAATGAGTTAACCCTCACCAATAGTTTTGAATTTTATTACACATGTCATCAATATGGAAGAAATGGAAACATGTAAATACTTTTAAAAGTCAAAGGGGGTGTCAAAAATAGGCATAAAATATCATAATCCACCACAATAGATAGGTTTGTTTTTGATCCCTCAAAAAATCCAAATCTGGTAACATGATCATTGAGAAGTGACATATGGAATGGTTTTGAAGTGGCTAGACCCTCCCCCATATATTTTGGATTTCTTCCTTGAAAAACTTTTATCCCATGTACCAAAAGGTATATCAGGAACATTTATTAATCCAACATTGTAAAATTATTTAGCATAATACCTGTTGGCCTTAAAAACCTTCACTGATGCAAAGATTTTAAAATACAAATATCTCAAATATTACCTATTTCATATGAACTATGATATATGGTGGGTATTTTAAATTTAATGAAATTAAAACTTTTCCTCTCATAGATAGTAGATTGATGGCCAACAATTATGTTGCAAACCCATTCTATCATTAAAATAAGGGTAGTTATGCTTGCATTTTGTTTATTGGATGTTGTGATATACTCTTATTGTATCTAAAACTAATTAAAAACCAAATCAATTTTAAAACATTATCCTATCACACTTTATTGATAAGGTATAAATATACCCAATTTTTGATCCATTTTTATCGGACATGATAAGGTGTCACTCTGCCTAATTTTCAAGACATATTTGCTCTATTCTAAAGTGTTATGTTGTCTATTTGGTACATTAAATTATCCATATTGTACTGATATGGTGACCTTTTTAATAAAATCTGAATTGGGTTTGTTTGAACAAATATAATTTTCTCGTTCAAAATCTAAATCAATTCTAATTTCAACCTATTTCCAATTTCAAGTCAATTTTAATTTCTATTTCTATATTTCTAAGGTCAAATTTTTAAGTTCAAAAAAGATAAAGTTTTGTCAAATTTATAAGGTCAACTAAGGTCAAATTTTAAAGGTCAACTTTTAAAAAATAAATTAATGTCAACTTTTAAAACTTAAGAAAAGTAAACTTTGGACTCAAGTCAATTCTGAAAGTTAAATTTGAATCAAATTTAAAAGTTAAGTCAAGATCAATTATTTTTGAGATTTAACACTCAAAATTGGTTAAGAATTGTGAGAAATCATTCTTCAATAGTTTAAATATCCCATTTCAAATTTTTAAAAGACTATCCAAAAAAAACATTATGTTATCTTTAATATTCTACTTCAATGAAGTTTACAACTTAAATCAAACACCAAGTTACTTAAAACTTTTAATTTGATCATGAAATATTCTAAATTAGCTTAAATTCACAACTTGAATTTAAAATATATATCAAGGTTCCCAAAAATTTTCTTTGAATTGTCAAAACTAAGTGTTTTGTGGGCTCATATCAAATCAATTCAAAGATCAAAACAAGGATCAATTATTTCAAAAATTCTAAGATACAAAAGAAGTGGCACTGTGTATAACACTAATTCTAAGGGAGAATGGTTTTATGATCCATTGAGTACATTCCAAGAAAATGAAAAGTATGAATAGGATGTGTATCCACATGTATATGATGAAGAACCCCTTAGAATAAAAGAGGTGTGAATCCCTATCCAAATAGAGGATATGTTCCCTAAACTTAATTCTACTCAAAGATAGTCTCTTGTGTGAAATTTTAGCCAAGTTTCATAATCATCAATAAAAGGAAATAGAAAACTTGTGGATCCCATCTAAATTATCATTACATAACTACAATAGGATATTCAACTTATGATATCTTTAGCTACCACTTTTTTTTGCTAATTATTTGAACAATCCTCCACCTATAGAGCATAACCTGGCCATCAATAAAAAAAAGAGAGATCATTTTGATAATATTCCCTTAAATGTGGATTCCTATATAGTTCCCAAATATATCCTTATTGTGTACCCATTTCTATAGGATATAAATCCATCATATTTTTTACAAATCCACATCAAGTTATTCCCAACTCATAACAAGTCCCTTCTTCTAGTTTCCAATAACAAGTTGTAGACAATTCCCAATGCCTTGCTTCTATACATCAACAAGTTCTTGTGAACTCTCAAATTATATCTAGTTCACAATAGATTCCTTTGAAATCCCAATAATTTCCCCTCAATACCAATACCATGTCTTCCATTCTATAGCCAATGTTTGTTAAAATCCCTCTATTACAACAAACTAAAATCAACCTAAAACATTAAGTTTTTAATATTACACCTTGGCCCCATGTTTTGATTAATCCTCAATAGGTTCCTATTAATCCACAACCTCTTCCTTCTAACCAATAACAAATCCCTATTTTCCAAAAAAAAATTCCTTTACAAAAATCTTTTACACTTTAATAACATGTTCTACCATACCAACTACAAATTCCTCCAACCCATTAATGTCTGACTACTCCACTTGCTAGTGTTAGTCAACAACAACATGTACCTTACCAAATATATAATCTTGGTTATAGTGTGAATAACACAAGTTACTCAACTTAGAGGGTACCCATTCCTACTTATTTTAATCCTAATCATCCCATCTATCCTAGCCAAGTGAATCTTCCATTGAATAAGTAATAACATACTCTTCCTTCATCACAAAATGCTCTAATTCTCTAAGAGTTTGAGGAGATAAAATATCTTGTTCTAGGTATTCAAGTAGTAAAGAAGGAAAAAAAGTACAAGTTTGATGAAATATGTCCTCATCCATTAGATATGATCATAATCCAAGTTCCCTTTCAACCTCATTTTGAGGATCCTAAATTTAATAAATATAAAGGAAATGGTGATCCTAGAGAGATCTTAAAAGAGTTCTTTTTGTTCTGTTAGGAGGTTTCCTACATCATTTTTTATTTATTTTGCTTATTTCCATGTAATTTGAGTGGAGAAGTTTTAGAGTGGTTCTTAAACCTATATAAAGGATCTTTTATCACTTTTGATGACCTATCAATTTTTTTGGTAACTAAATTATATTATAACATAAAACATGAGTTGACCATGGTTGACTTATGCATTTTTAAACAATGTGGTGGGGGAAAAATTTAGCTTACCTATAATGATGGATAATCTTAGATAGAAACTTTCCACATAATCTACCAAATAAATAATTAGTTGATATATTTAGATCCAATTTTAAATTAGAGGTGACTCATATTCTTAGACTTGGTTATCTAGACACATTTAAGGAGATCATAAATAAAGGAGTTCATATTCAAAAAACACTTGTAGACAAATGATTTGTAAAGATCTATTCTCACAACTAGGTACAAAATCAAAATCCTCCACAAGCCCAAGTTATTACATCAAAGAATCACAAATCCATTTACAAAAACAAAAACATTATATGAAATGGAATACAAATATCTAGACATGTATGGATGGGGCAACTACCACCTATCCAAAATTCTCAACCTACTCTAACCATTATATTTCAAAATCCACCTCCAAGAAGGAGTCAATACCATAATAAGTTATTTAGTGATCTTAGTAAACCTAATGAGATAGTATTATAGAAATTATTCATATCTAACATATATAAATCACCAACTCCAAAACTTTTTCCCAAAGAATAGATGAAGCCTCAGTGGTATAGATACAATGAGTGTTGTGATTTCCATCATGTCTAAGGACATAGAGTTCATAAATATTTGAAATTTAGGTATTTCATTTAGGGGTTTTTAGAGTGAGTAAAAATTTATTTTGATAATAGTTATTATACATCCAACATAAACATGGGTAGCTATAAAGATCCATTTCCCAACACAACTCAATAATCAATGATAATCTGGTAATCAAAGTTAGATTTAAAATCAAATGATTAATTATAATCATGTAAATCATAATCAATTTCAAGACACATATTATAATCAAATTAGCTACCGTAATTTACCATATAACTACAATAATGTTTTAGGTTACATTACTAATAATCATGTAGCTACTATCAAGATTAATTGTAATAAAGATTATAACACACCACAAAGTATTGCTCATTCCATATTGGGACCACCTCCTTCATAATTTATTGGCTATTTTATGATAATAAATAATTTTATTGTGCCTCTAAATCTGTATGTTACCATTATAATTCCCATATCATCTCCTTATAAATCAAATAAACTTTATTGAACTTAGAATTATGCAGTCCCAACCATCATCCTAAGGTTACACTTCAAGTTTTTTCCACCTTATTTTGATTATAATCCCATTATAAATACATTTCCTTCAAATATCAAACCTTTATCCAAAATATTCATGTATAAGGCCCTTTACCTTTAAAATCCAAACCATCTCCCCATTTCATTGAAAATTAGTGTGATCTTGGTAAATAACTAAACAAGACTCTTGTGCATATTTTTATCCTAGATCTCTTACATATGTCATAAACTCACAAGACCATATTGTATGAACTTATTCAATAATTTAGGGTACCCAATGAATTTAACTAGATATCTTTTAATTAGTATTAGGGCACTTATCCCCATGTCAAAAACTTATGTTTGACTAGAGTGACATGTCATCCATTAGTCCTCTACACAAAATTCCTCTTCATATTGAAACCATTATAAACCACCACTAAATAAAGTGGGTTCTTAAACAATGGTTAAGGCCTTAATATAGATTCACTAAAATTGATAAAACTTTATGGGTATAATTAAAATAGATTTGAAACTTGATAGCATTACTATTGGCATATGATAATGAAAAGAGAGAATCACAAGGCACTATTTGCTTACCAAACATTATTGGGACTATCACCCATGAAACCATTTACATTAAACTACATTTACATTTTTTTTCTTATACATATTTGGATATATGAAGTGATCTTATTCCCTCCACCCTTCACCAATGCCTCAAAATCCCCCATTTTAGAATGGAGGTCATTATTCCTAGTGACTTACAACCATACCAATATTTTAAGAATTTATAATTTGAATATGGTGAATATAATGACTATCCTAGCACTAATAATGTTCATAAAAAAGAAACATCCAAAGCCCATGAGTCTCCTCAATCCAATTACATTGATTCACATTACCTTGTGTCCACTTCTACTTTATTTCTAAAAAAAACAATCCACTTCACTATTAAAGATATGGGTATTTATACATATACCATCAATAATGGCTTTCAAATTGCCATGTTACCAAAGTCTCAAAAATCCATGGTATACCCAAGGCTACTAAACCTCATGATAGGCCTAACATGACATGGTGTAAAAATACTAGAGGTCATCCTAAGTCTTCTTGTATTTGTTAATAATACTTGGTCATATCAAGATTAACCCAGTAGTTCTAAGGATTCATATTTTAAAAATGGTAACTTACCTCTTGTTATCATATAGCTAAGTGTCATATTCCTAACATATTCTTATAAAATCAATATTATAAATATAAAGGTTTAGGGATGAACAAAAAATGTATTATTGAGACTGTTTCTTCTCTTATCACAAAATTAGTAGAGGCATTAGATACAAACCACCTAGGGGTGACCCATTAGATCTCTAAAGTGAAACTACTTTAGTGTCTAATAAATATGATACTAATATCAACACAAACTCTTATTATAGTCTCTATGATGATCTTTACAACATAAACCTATTTGATACTAATACTATTTTCACTATCACTTCCTCTCCTAAACTTCTTCTTATCCTCCATTACCCTAAACTAATCATTTGGGATTATCAATGTCATGTTATATAATTATATAAATATTTTAATGAATAATCCATGATATAATTCCTAGGTATTAGAGATGAGATTCCCATTAGGATCACAAACAAGTCTTAAATTTCACATTAGACCATGTTGCCTACTTTGGAGAGTAGGTGAACTTCCTTGGTCAAAATATAAAATAAAAATAAAATAAAACATTGAGGTCCTTTAGTGGAAACCTCTTTAAAGAATTTTTGGATAAGGAAAAAATTAAATATAAATAAAAATATTTTATTGAGAAACTAATTTAGGTGTAACTAGAGGGGTAAGTTCACCTTTCTCCTCAAGAAGCTCAGAGTCCTGCACTTTCACATCTTACCTTTGGATCAGATATTAGTGCATAACAACAAAGGATATTTGATTAACTAATTCAAGACTTTACAAAAACACATGTCAATTATCTATTACCTAATATGAAACATTCAATGGACCTAATGGTCCATAATCAGATGAAGAATATTAGTTCCCCTCTGTACCTAATTTATTATAATATGGCTCTACACTATTAGTTGAAGATACCATAAAGGCCAATATTGTCATAATATATGATAATAAGATGATTAAACATGGTGTGTCCCATAGTGATGAAGATTTTGAATTCATCATTACAATTATTATAGAGTTTATTGATGTATTCACATGGTATTATGAAGATATTATGGTGTTGGATTCATCTTTAGTTGTACACCCAGATGCTAAACCCATTTAGAATAAATTGTATAATATGCATCCATGGATTTCTATCCTAGTGAATGAATAACTAGAAACATATTTGGGAATGGATTTATTCTCCCAATTAATTCATTAAATTTTATATAAAATATTAATCATGTTAGTAAGAAATTAAAAGTCATTAATTGATGCGCAAACTTCAGGGACATCAACAAAGCATGTCAAAAATATAATTATAGATTCAACAACATGTTATGATATTATATCACTTATGGATGGATTTATAGGATATAACTAGAATAAGATTGCATAGAGTATCAACACAAAATAATGTTCATCACTACATTGGGAAAATTTTACTATCAATTCATGCCATTTGGCTTGAAAAATTTTAGTTCCACATAACAACATGCCATGACTGTCATCTTCCATGGTATGATACATGAAATTTTTTAATATTATGTTTATGATATTATGTTGAAGTCAAAAACATGGGATACTCATTAAAAATTTACATGAAATATCTTCAAGAGACTTTATGAATATAAGGTGTCCTTGAGTCCAAATATGTGTGTCTTTAGAGTAACATCAAGACAGTTATATGGATTCATGGCTTCCCATTGTAAAATTTAATTCCATCAAACCAAGGTGAAAAACATCATATAAATTAATCCTTATAATTTGAAACAACTCTATAGTTTGTAAGGTAAACTCTAGTCTATTTGCCTCTTTATTTTGTAGTTTATTGATCATTTTCTTTCTTTCACTCATCTTATAAATAAGGGGATCACTTTTCAATGGGATGATAAATATATAGAGGTATTTGAGAAACTATTGGACCCAAAATTTTGTATTTATTTATTCTATGTAATTTTTGAAGATGACATGAGAGATATAGGTACATAAGTAAACCTAAGAGTAGGAGAGGCAAGGCACAAAATGCTTGGGCATAGGAGAAGCAAGTCACAAGGATTAAGGATGAAAAAAACATGGAGGAGCCAAGGAATCAAGACTCAAACAATATCCTATGACTTGGAAAAGGACACAAAAGGTGGAGATATTTAGGAAATAATTCATGAAATAATCAAAGAAGAATAGTCAAGAACAAATCTAGCATCATCCTATGTGAAAATAAGAGCACAATAACTAGTATTTAACATATAGAGGGTAAATATGAGTAGTTAGGATTGAATAAATAGGATTTAATTGTAATGTATTCCATGTGTCTCTTTTTTTAAATGGTCATTATAAATTCATTATTATTGACATTAATACTATGATAGAATGATCAAGGTAAAACCATGTATAAATACCCCCTAGTTTTACTTAGAAGAGTTATTTTTGTTGTTATTATAATGGTAATATTATAAATATAATCTTGATCTTAGTCTCAAACCTAATGTTCAATGTGACATGTATGTTGTTCCTTGATGTGTAATGAAATAGAATACTTATGCTGTTGAAATACCTTTTGTAATATTTCTATGTAAACAATGGTACCACTACTCTTTTTCTTGATTTGCACCTATTTTTGTATGATGTATAGCTTACATATAAAATTAGAACTTTTTAAAGAATGAACACACACAGATATATATATATATATATATATATATATATATTATGATGTTTATTGTTAGAATTATGTTCTTGTTCAATTACCCCAGTATAACAAGATCAATGTATACATCATCATGCAACAAAATTAACAAAAACCAGTCTTAAGTTGCATGTTTCAAGTGAGCATGTGAGATCAAATTTCTTTGGAGAATATCGAGTGTTCAGTTGGTATGATAGAAGAAAAAATCATGCTTCAGTATCTTGAACTAGAAGTGTTTAAATGTATAAAATAAATATGATTATCTATATGAATCATTATTTGTATAATTATCTATGTACTTAAATGCTTAGTTTTTGGTGTATGCACAACATTGTTTGAAAAATTATGGGCAAAAGGTTTCCTGGTTGATAGAGCATCAAATAAACTTGGCCAAGTTGGAAACTAATTGTACACACATATTAGAATTTTTTTGGAAAGGAATGCTTAATATTTATATTTTGGAATATGTGGTCTCCACATATTCATGCCTAAAAGAAGTAGACTTCAACTTCCTAACAGAGCTATGCATAATATATATCAAATAGTTCCCTTTATAGATTAAAAATATTATGATTGATTCTAGGATCGCTAAATTTCCTATTGATAGGTAAACTCTCTCACACATGTGAAGAATGAAAGGTATTGAAATGGAGGGGTATACATTGGTACAAAATTGGAAGTTTATCGTGAAAATTGAGCAGCGTAAACTATGAAACTGAAAGTAAGATGAGACTAAGCACAAGGTTATGAAAGGCAATGATTCAAGGGGTCAATAGGAGGATACTATAAGTGACACAAAAATATGTAAGAGAATGAAAAGGCATAATTATTACCCCATAAACATGTTTCCTTTCCCTTCAATTTCATAGGTATTTATGGAAGAAGTAGGATATGCATTGATAGTGGAACCCAATATAGATATAAAAAATTCCCCCACTATAGTACGTGCTCATGCATTTTATTTTGATGGAATTCTTGTAACAAATTGGGATATTAATAGAGAAAAATATGAATAATTTGAAGTCAACTTAGTAGAGGAATATTTTGGAGTGCAAGCTCAATATAGTAATTTACCTTTAACATTTAATTTCCCATTATAGGTGTAACCTATGGCTCACCTTGGAATACCAAGTGGGCCTAATATACATAGTGGGAAAAATAAAATCTCAACCATATAAAATCAACCTTCCTTAGATCCCACTATTTCTATTTCACATATTTCTATAGAAGGCACATAAGGAAGTCTCGATGGTGGTTCTATTGGTGGAAGATTAAGTGGTGGCCTTAGAGGCACTAGCAAACTTCCACCACATGCTTAAGGAAGAACTATAATTTTTTTACAATAGGATCCACTAAAACCACTAGGTGAACCTACAATGTTCTATGAATGATGCTCCATTTCCCCAAATATAGAGGTGTCAAAGATGCAACAAAACACATTCATAAGTGTGAACTCATTTGGAAAGTGTATGGTATTCATTCTTTAGAATGAAAGGCCAGTCAGGTTTCTAATAATTTATTAGATTTTTAACACAAAATAGTACCACAATTTTGACCCTTAAGCAACCATTATGAATTATGAATTTCTGAAAATGGATTTTCTCCAAAAATTTGAAATCTCAGAGTTTGAGTAATAAACTATTTATACCCTTAAGGATATCAAAAAAGAGCTCACTTAGAGTGTTTACAAATATGATGCACATTTTAAAATGCTTCTTTTAAAACTATAATTTTATATTAACCCAACATGGAATGATAAATGGTTTTTGTGAGTGATTTTACTTCCATTTTGTTGATCTCTATCCCAAAACACCTTTATCGACCCATGTGAGGCACTAGAAGTTACACTACATGCCAAATCTATGGGAAGTATAGATATCAAGATCAACCCCTTTATTTAGGCTCAATTTACATCTATATCCTCTCATATAGATAATCTAATGGAAAATAATACTCATGACACATGCAATATCCTATGTTGTGTTGATCTCAAATTAGAAGGCCATAACAAGAATAATTTCCCATGAAATTTTTTTCATAGGATAACAAAATAGTCTTGTGAGATCTACCAAGAGGATCATGATGTAAGGAATTTTAAATTTCTATATCATGATAACCAAGGTAAAGTGTCACTATATCTTAAAATATGTGATGCATACATGCACGATACTAATTAATTATGAGTCATAAATGAGATTCTTGAAGTCCGCATGAGAAGAACTCACCAAACTTATGTTTCTAATAATTAAGAGTCTAGTGGAGGTTGATCTTCTCCATGTCAAGGACATGGTAATGGATGTGGGGATGGTATTTTTATACCCAAGACCTGTTACAAGTGTGGATCTCTATATCACTACAAATGTGAATTCTTAGTTTACCTAACTTACACCTTTTGTGAGAATGATTATCTCCTTGAAGAATTCCATGATGTATATACATTTATCAATAAATAATGTAACAATAAGAGTAATGGAATGATTTTTGTTGTAAACAATATAAGTGTTCATTAGATACCATACCCTACAACCCCACCAACTAGACTAAAGTTTAATATTATGGCACAAATTGGCACACATTCCCAACCAAGTTAAATCCCACCTATAAAGAAGGTTTGATGTGAAGAACCCCGTGTTTAACACTACCTAGATGCTAAAAAATTAAAATAAACATTTCATGACATTATGTCCTTGGTACTTGAAATATAAAGTGAAATTGATTTTTTTAATAAGGATGTTACCATGTGCACCAAGAAGAAAAGAGAAACTATCTAAACAAACCTAGGTCAGGATGAATTTTGAGAACTCTATGATCTTCTTCTTAGTGAGAACATAATCTTGATCCTTAAGAACTAACTATGACAACAAATAACCAAGACTTAAATGGATCATCATTTGAACCATACATGATGACAAGAGACTCATGTCTAATCTAATGTTGAATGTGATAGAGATTTATATAGTTTGATGATATGACATATATTAGTGGACATTGGTGTAGAAGTCAATGTTGTCATTAAGGATACCTAGAGGAAGATGCAAAGTACCACTATGAAACCTTCAATACACATTCTATTGATGGCCAACAAAACATGAAAAGTTCCTATAAGCATTATTAATTATGTCACCATCAACATCTTGGGTGTCTCGTTCAAAGGTTGTTTTTAAGTAATTGAACTAGCCAAAGTAGATGATTTTCTAAATTTAGTGGTTCAACCTTAGTGTTATACCAAACATGATAACTTTCATTTTAAGAAGCATTACATCATCTTTGAGAACAACACCCAATTCATGTTTATTCCTCTTAGTACCGACCAAGGACCCCCTTTGTAAAACTAGATGATGTTGATGAGGACCTCAATCAAATTTATAACATCACAAAACAAGGAGATGAAAATCTAGATCCTACTATTGATGGTATCATTTAATGGGGAGACATGCATTCCATATCCAATACCACAAGAATTTATTGAGAACACTAGAACATAGAAAATATGACCTGATGGGATGATGTTATTCTATATTTAGTTGACAAATATATACTCCACATAAACTGACTAAACACTTTAAGTATGTTAGTCTCATTTTTGGACACTTAATCAATGAACCACCCTCCCAATCAAACTAGACACCTACGTTTCATGTTAAGATAGAGGTTTAATAGTACTTACAAAAATATTAGGATTACTATTCTTTTAAATATGAATGTTTACACATATTCCCTATTGTAATTCAAAGCATAATTACTCATTGGTGGGCTACTCATCAATACAAGATGTTGATATGTGAATAGGTATGCACCATGATACATCATCTCTTTCATCATTATAACTATGTTCACACCACACTCAATTATAATGGTGTTGAATTCCTAGATGACCATATAGATGCATGTGAGAATCTTTGACATGATGAAGAGATATTTTTAATAGAATCATTATGGGTTCATGGATTTTATGACACTTTGTGCACTTAGGATATAGTATGCTATATTCATCAATAAACATGCATAGATACAAACCCAAGAATGAATCAAACATGGTCTTCTCACCACCTTTGAATTTTCTTCACCATGATCAAATTTGGATTTATCCTTGTGATCATTTTATCAAATAGTAGTAGTTGATTAGGCACTAGTTGAAGACATAATATAAGACATGCATGGTGCAACTAAGAATGATTTGGAAATCTTCCAAGAGCATGATATTCTTGTAAAGATTCAGCTGGAACCCAACACACAATATCAATATGACTATAGGGAATATATATAGAAGGGTAAGAAGGTTGTATGTTAAGTTGATAAGCGTATTAGTATCGATCTACCAGAGCTAGCATTTGACCACTTAAAATTGCCTAAAAAATATGGGGCACATAATATTAGAGATAATATGAAATCCAAGAGTAAATCATATTTATTGACACTTTAAATAGTTTAATACAATATTGGCATGGAAGACACAACCAAGATGGCCACTGTAGGAAATTACTAGTTTAAAGAATAATTAGGCAAAATATTTGAACTTCTACAGGAGTATGTAGAAATTTTACTACCAAAATAAACATAGATGAAAGGAGTTCATTTATAATTGGGAAAATGTATATCAAATTTGTTGAGGTCGCTAGACCAATGAGGAAATAATCATATCGAATGAATCTTAATTTTCATGCACATGCTAAACAAGAAATTGGTAGAATGTTACATATTTGGGTTATCACTACCATTGATGAATCTAAATGGGTTACCACCATGGTAATTAACATCAAGAAATATTCCTAAATCCACATTTGCATGGATTATTGATAGCTCAATGTTTTGTGTGTCATGGATAAGTTACCAACACCATTCATAGAGGATATTCTGGAAGATGTTTTTGGATTTAAAATCTATACCTTCAATAATATATGTCCAGGTTATCATCAAGTACAAATTGATGAGGAAGATAATGCAAAAACCACTTTCACCATTAAATGTGTCTTTTGAATGCAATGTTATGCCATTTGTATTAAAGAACACACTAGTAGTCTTCTCTCGCATTATGATAGAAGCCTTTAAATATTTATTCCATAAGTTCCTTCAAGGTTATCTAGATGATTGGGCCATGTATGACTTGGTATGCAACCACTATGCCAATATGCCCCTCATGCTCAAGTAATGTTGACAACTTCAGATTTCCTTGAACTTGAAAAGTGCATCTTTTCCACACCTTTTTGGATTTTGTTAGGACACATCATTTATCAATATATACTACTCATGGATCTAACCAAGATTATGGTTATTGTTCAAATCTCAACCCCAACCACTCAACATGAGGTGTACACCTTCCTTGGTCACATAAGCTATTATCTTAAGTTTATTCATAGATATTCTAACATGATATATATGATAAAATGGCCTCTTTCTTTGGGATGAAATACATTAATAGGCATTCAAGACCTTGAAGGATAAATTGGTAAATTCACTGATCCGCCACTTCCTAGACTAGACAACACCATTTCATGTACATGTTGATAATTCTATCATGGTGGTGGGTGTCATCATTACACAACTTGGTGAATGGAATATTGACCATCCTATATATTTTTCTAGTCATAAGCTAACACCAATAGATATAAATTACTCCTCTATAGAATGAGAAGCATTATCCATGGTGTATGCACTCCATAAGCTCCACCAACAATTGCTAGCCACTCTATTCACCTTACTTACATATCAAAAGGTGATCAAGTAACTTGAGAATAAACACATGTTACTTGGATCAATATGTCAGTGGACTTTTCTCTTACAAGAATTCTCGTTCTCTATCATAGTGAAACCTAGCATAATTAATTTTGGTCCTAGCCATCTATCATGTATTAAATTTTGGAAACCAATGCAAATAATTAAAGAAGACTTACCTGATGTATAATTTTTTTAAGTTACACATATGATTAAATAATTGGAGGAAATATTTATTTTCCTTACTATAGGTTCAGCACTAAACCATATTAACACCTAGGTAAGAAGTAAATTGCTATACACACTACCCCTTTCCACTTTATTAGCATAGACCTATACAAGCTTGGATGAGATGAATTATTGAGACTCTCATGAGTGATATAATGCCTTAAATACATGTTCAATAAACCTCATACAACCAATCATTCCTATGTGCACTTATCTCACTAAGATACTATTCTCATACCTTCTCACAGTGTTTCTTCATGCCACGACTATACTTAGGCTACTTAAGCACTTGATACCTTAACCTATTCCTTCCATGTCATGACCTCAACAAAACATCAACCAAGTAGATATAATACATTACACCTTACTCATATCACCACACCAATCTCTTTCTAATGACAACAATCTTCGACAACCTCATACAGACTAAAAACCACATGACCATGCATCATATGACTTGACATCTCTCTTCCATGCACCTAAACACCTTTGGAACCTTGACCTCTACCTTCATACAACCATAATAAATTATTTTCCTTCAAATTCTCTCTTTTCTTAAAATTATTTCTTCCCTTCAAATTCTCTCTTGCCTTCAAATTCACCTTGTCATATGGCTTCCTATATAGACATTAGTTGTCTTCAAACATATTCCATGACCTATAACTTGATATCAAACTTTACATCAATTAACAGAGAAGATAAAGCTCAACAAACTCACCTTGTTACATCAAGCTCATAAGATCATAACTCAAATACCACTCATCATACATCTTCATTAGATGTACCTTGACATCAATGACATCAACCTTAACATCCATGACATCAACCTTGACATCAATGACAAAAATTATCAATAAAATCCCCCTTTGTCATTGATGGAAAATAAACTATAACATTATCATTATCATTTCCCCCATTTTGATCTTTTTGCCCCTTTAACATTAGTGATAAAGGGTCTTACATAGACTACTATCTTGAATCACATCTTCTTGTAATAAATCTCAACACATAGAATATGAATCATTATAAGAACATGCTCCCCCTTATTCCATGCATACATCCTTCAAATTAACTCCAATCAAAATACCACTCACCTTATCCTTGACATGACTGATATGACTCAAACCTTTGATTACATATTAGAACACCATATTCTTGACATTCACTAAAGAATTAGGGACTCCTCTTTATCTTCATAGCTTGAGCTCACCACATGAGTCATTATGACTTTCAAACCATCCTTATATTCATTTAAAACATCTTGATACCAATACCACTTCCACCTCTATCAACATTATTTAGCATGTCTTCATGATAGCTACCAAGATTCCACTAACTAATGAGTGTCTCCATGAAGCCTAATAGAGTCACCCCTTACCATAAGGAACTATAACAACACAAACTTAGGAGACTCCCAAATATCTATGATCTCATAAGAGTGATGATCCTTTACGATCCTTTTAGGCTTTATTAGTGTATTTAACTTGGCCTCTTCATCATCTATGTGGTCAATAATCTGAGCTAATAATAAACACTCATGATACTATTCAATATCTGGTCTATTCTCTATCATAGAAAACATTCCACTTTAGCTTGTAGACTGATTAGGACTAAGCTTGACTTTCTTTGGATTCCAAACCTTGGTTTGTCTTCTTTCTTGAACTCTAGGATCTTGAATCTTGTTTTTCTATCTTGATGATTCCTGATGGCATAATCTTGCAATATGACCAATGTTAAGATAATTATAACAAACAATACTACTCATATATGTTGACTGATGTGTATTGTGACTCCTTCCATAGTCCTATGATTACTCATTTTTTTAGGGTCTTCTACAGTCTCTCTATGACTAAACTAGCCACAAGAGAAATAGTAACCATCGAATGAATATGCATACCTTATGGTGTTAGGTTGTTTAACAAAATTTATCTTTATATTGTTATTGAGGTTGACCTTCTTGTTCACATTAACATTCTCCTTTCTCTCCTTTTGATCTAATTTGAAACCAAGACCTACCTTATCATTTTTAGAATTAGGACTACTCAAAATGTCATCTATAACCTTAGTGGTCTTTTAAAACTTTTCATAGGTCTTCATCTTGTTAGTTGCTTGATCCAATTTTGAATTTAAGGACTTAATTTATGATTCATTCCTAGTGCATTATTCTTCCTTAGTTTTTAGTCTAGAAGTGACTATCTCCATCTAATTTTCAACCTAATTAACGATCTCATTATGCTCCTTGGAGATGTTACTCAATCTCTCTTTAAATAAACCAATTTGCTCTTCATAGTCCTTAACTAATGATCTTCTTTTTTAATTCTTCATTGTTTGGAACTTCAAATCCTCTAAAGCACTCACTAATTATACCTCAATGTTCACTTCAACCTCTTCTTCATCTGATTATTCATCATCCATAAGGCCTTTTTCTTTTAAGAAACCCTCATTGTATGCTTCTATAAACATGAATAAAGTTTCATTGTTGTCATTCTCATTACTATCGTCATAAATATTATATGTACTTATGTCACTTAAATTAGATGAGGTAATATCTTATTTGGTATAAAAACTTCTCTTGTTCTTGAATTACCCTTTCTTAGATTTTGACTTCTTCTCAGCTTTGAATTTTTCTTCCTTCTTGGAAGGTTTTCCTTCATTGTTTCTCATCTCATAGGTAGTCAATATTCCATGAACTCCATCCATCTAAAGTGTGTCTATATCTTGCATTTTTTATAATATAAATACCTTTGACTCATATTTAAAAGTTAGGGATATCAATACCTTTTGTATAATTGTATACTCTTTCACTTCTCTAAGACCTTTGATGACATTGACAACTTCAGCAACCCTCAACATATAAGATGCAATGATCTCATATTAATTCATACTTAGACTTTTAAATTACCTTTCATGAGTCTATAATTTAGCCATATTCACCTTGGTGTCTCTTTCATATATAGTCTTAAAATTGTCCCATATCACCTTGGCTAACTCACAGTGCATCACCTTCACAAACTCTTCCTTTATAGGCCACATAAAATGACATTCATTTCATTAGAATTTCTCTCACTTTCCTTCTTTCTTGTTACATCAGTTGGTGGTGTAGGAGGTGGAGTGTATCCATCCACAACTAACTTCCATATGTCATGTCCCATTGCTATTAGATATGTCCTCATTCTAATGCTCCAAAATTCATAATTAGTCCCACTGAGTAATGAATCCTTATTGGTATAGAAACCTCCATGAACCTAACTACTAGCCATCCTCTATTCTAGGATCTCCTTTAGGCTATTAGGCCTGCTTCAAAGGACTAAATATGATACCAATTATTGGAATAAAAATTAATGAGAGGGGGTGAATAATTATTCAAAAAAATTCTTTCAAATACACTTAAGCAAACATGAACCATTTAAATAAACATATAAATATATCAAGCCTAAGAAACTATCCATATAATCATGAAATATAAAAACACATCAAATAACTGGGAAAACCTCTAGGGGAGGAAAATTCACTAATCTATGCAAATGTAATATATTCATATAATACCAAAACCAAGTTTAGTGAAGCACCAACTCCACATGGAATAACAATCCAAATTAATTGAGTACTAACTTGATTAGGCTTTAGCAAGCACCCACTTGCAAGGAAGTAGCAACCCCCTAGATGATTTAGAACCAAATTAGGCACCTAACTATTTTGATCACCTTCATATAACTATGTTTTTCAACCAATATATGATGACTACCTCTTCAACTCTTCCACTCTTATCCCCCTCAAACTACCTTTTAGGCCTCTTCACTTAACTAGGTCTCTTCAAGATTGATTAGGTCATATGACCTTGATAATCATATGTAGACACACTATCAAATATTCATTAAAGATATTCTATAATCCTCTTATGGTATACAATACCTTGTGCTCAATAATGTGCAATTTCATTTGTATACACTCAACTTCCACAAATAGGCCTAAAATTGCCTTGTATATATACTATTCCTTGTTCATATACCACTTAGTCAACCAAACACACTTAACCTCCTATTTAAGCCATATAATATGTTTTAGGACATATTTTGGACATTAATCATACAAATTTTGACTCCCTTTTGATATGACATTATCCAATTAGGCCTCATTTTCCTTTTAGGTCTCATAGAAACCTATTAGGCCTTCTTAGACACACGTTACATTTTGAGTTCCTTAAAACACTTTCAAAATCCACACATAGAATTAAAATATCATATGACAATAAAATATACCCCCACTAGTATCATATAGTCTCAACAAGACATTTTAAAACAAATCACTACTTGAAACCCCTCATTAGTACTTAGTCCTATTAGGCCTATGTACACCAAAAATATGCCTTTAAATATTGAAGATAATACTCACTTAAGACACTAAAGTATGATAAAAAAAAGTGTATATACAAAGTATACATGACTTATTATTATCACTAATTATATTGGACACTTCTACTCAAAAGATAAGGCTTCAATAATGCTTCTGTAACTTACTCAGAACTGTCAGTTTTCCTCAAAACATAGTCATGGTGACTTAGATCTCTATCACACGTATAGAAATTTTCAATGAATTATGATTCATTTATATTATCTTATGAGATAATTATACCATTATTATATATAAATATCATATGTTCAAATGGAAAATATTGGTCTTGTAGACCAATCTCATGAACTTATATCTCGTTGTCTCATCTAAACTAGATAGGTTAAATTGTGAATAAATTTTTCACAACATACATTATATTAAAATATTATTAAAATAAAATTCATTTATTAAAATTCCTTAAGAACATCTCCATGCACTTGTTTTCATCATTATCTCATTAAAACACATTCCTATTCATCTTCTCATTATTGCTTGGGTTTTTTCATTGTTTAAACCATTAGACCTGTTAGCGAAAAGCTAACTTGGATGACCAATTTATCACAATTTAGGGGTAAAAAATATCCAAAAACCTTCATTTACATTAAAAATGAGTCTCTACATCATTTTTCCATCCATTTTCTTACTATGTCCAATGCAACTTTTGACTTCTATAATAACTTCTTCAGAAATAAGCTTGTAACTAAACATTTTCTCTCTCCTCTCTATAAAATAATTCTTGGAGGTGCCTAGGAGAGTCAAATACAATATAAAATATAATATCTAATCATAAAAATCCATTCTAGGCACTTTTGATCAATATCTTCAACATCAAGTCCTTATTAGGGTTCTAAGAGGGTTTAAACCAATCTCCACTATTAATTATCATTCATAAAGCATATCCCCTCAATCCAAAAACTAATGTATGTAATTTTTATTTATTACCCTTCCCCATCTACCATTAAATTATTAGTTTCCCATGCAATGTTTTTATGAGCTAATTATCACAATAAAATCCTTCTTGGGTTGAGAACCCTTCATTTTGAGTACTCGAGAGACCTCCAAACAAATTTTAATGTATTTTCCTCCACACTATGGTCTCAAATCTTATGAGAAAAATTGAAAAAACATACCTAACCTTTGAAAATTCTTACATAATATCAAACATCTTGAAATATGATTATGACCCTTATTAGGCTACACACTCTCTCTCTTTGCTTTCTAGACCTTGACCTGCAAACCACATTAGGCCTTAAAAATGAGATTCATACCTATTTACATGTAATATACACCTTAATCACATACTCAAGAAACCTATCTCATGCTTAAAAACTTCCATAAATCCTTCACATGCCTTGAAAATAGATCATAATACCTCATTAAGCCAGACATGGTCTAAGAGTAGTCTAGGTGCAAACTTGGTTTGAATTTCCTACCCTTATAGGTTCACCATGAGACTCTAATGAGTGATAAAATTCCTCACATACATGCTAAATAAACCTCATACAACCACTCATTCCTGTGATCAATCATCTCACCAAGATATCATGCTCATACCTTCTCATAAGGTCTTTTCATGACATGACTAGTCTTAGGCTACTTAAGAACTTGATGCCTTGACATGTTCCTTCCTTGCCATGACCTCAAAAAAAATCAACCAGGAAGATATAATACATTAAAAATTACTCATATCATTATACCAATCTCTTTTTGATGGCATCAATCTTCCACAACCTTATATAGGCCTAGAACCACATGACTAAACATCATATGACTTGACATCTCTCTTTTATGATCCTAAACACCTTTAACACCTTAACGTGTTCCTTCATGAAAAAATAATACATTAGTTTCCTTAAAATTATCTCTTGCATTCAAATTATCTCTTGCCTTCAAATTCTCTCTTGCATATAATTTTTCTCTTGCCTTTAAATTCATCTTGTCACATGGATTTATATACAAATATTAGTTGTCTTCAAACATCTTCCATGAATTTTACCTTGATATCAACCTTGACATCAATCAACAAAGAATACAAAGCTCACTAAACTTACCTTGTTACATAAATGTCACAAGCTCATAACTAAAAGAGCGCTCATTATGCATCTTCACCATATGCACCTTGACATCAAAGACATCAACCTTGACATCAATGACAATACTTATCAATAGCTTGGAGCTTAGATTACTAAGGTTTATAATCTCAATACATACTTAAAGAATTCAAACTAATGTTCATAATATAGTTCACTTACACTTCCACCAACACTTAGATTGGGAGAACTACATCCTACTTAATCCTATTTTGAGGTAATGGTATATAGGTAACACTTATCACATGGGGTGTTAAGGTCACATCCATCCTACCCTAATAATGCTATTATACTTATACTTGTGTTCCTCAAAACCCTAAAAATTATTTAGTCCTAGGTTTTCACATTGAAATTATTCAAAATATGGAATAAACAATTATTTAGGACTTAATTACATAGACACATGCTTCTCAAAGTAAGGTGGACATCCTCTCAGAAGCTCACTACTTTATCTACTCAAGGTCATTAACATGGTACAAGAATACATTAGTAAAATGTACTATTAGAATAATGACCACACTACTATTTTAAGGAGACTCTATCACCTAATTCCTATTGATAACACCCTATACTATTCCTACACCAATTTCCATCCTACCACTTATCTATCTCAGTCATTTATTCTAGTTAAGTATCTCTTTTGTAATTCATTTCTATTTATAGTCTAAACAAACAAATTAATTATTATGAAAATTTTGGATTTTGATATTGTTATATTTATTCCCTTATTTGTATACTCATCTCTTTATCTAATTAGGGCTTTACATTTCATAATTCCTAAAATAGTTAAATCATTTGGTGAACCTAACTTACTTTAAATATAATTCAAAACCCTAGTGTACATTAGGGTCTCCCTTAGTATTTTTAGAATTTAATCATTTTTTAGTCTTCATCATGACATAACCCATTTTCTAATTTTTGGTACAGAGTCTTATCGTTTGTCTCACATACTTATTACCCACCATTTTTAAAAAGATGCACATGTATGCCACTCTTATCATGGATCATGTTCAAACTCGTGTTATTTCATACATTGGTCCACCTCATATTGGGGCCCCATTCTATGGAGATCATTTTTTAATGGATAATTTTGAATTACCTCTGATTACTACTTGATGGTAGAGGGATCAGATGAATCTTTTTATTCTTACTCTACCTTGAAATATTGACTACCTTCACTCACATTCTTCCACTACTAATCACCCTTGGTAAATAGTATATCATGTGGTTCAAGTTGTTACTAGATGAAATTGGATTCCCCCTTATCCTATACATGAATAACATAATCCCATAATTCCTCCTCATAAATAACATAATACAATAGGACCTAAGGATTAGCATAGATTATATGATATTGTTGATCAGTTAAGAAATACAATAGCTAAGATCTCTATCTTAGAATTACTTCATCAGGAAACCATTTTCAAAGACATTATTTTTCAAACACTCAATCACACATCATTGCCCCATGATATATAAATAGATTATTTTACATCTATCATTAAAAATATAAAGAATATTGAGGATGTTATATATTTTGGAAATGAGGATATTCCTTTAGAGACAGTTATCGATCAAAATCTATCACTTTTCATTTAGGTGAAAATTAAAACCATCATTATTAAATGATTTCTAATTTATAGTGGTTTAGTTATTAACATACGCAACCTCAAATTATTAAATATGATATGGGTTGATATAAAATCCATTCAAAAAAATATAACAACATTTAAGGTTTTAAAGAAATTCCTTTATAGGCATTGGGTTCTATTACTTTAGATATCACCTTCAGGACAAAAACCCTATCCATATAATTTCAAGTGATGCATAATCATTTTCATTATAATTTATTACTCGATAGATCTTGGATACATGCCATTGAGGTATTACCCTCTACCTTAAACATATGTGTCATGTTTTTACATGATGGATGCCTATATGCTTGTCTAGCTAATAATAAACCATTAAGATATTATAGAGTCATTGAGCCAACAACCCTAAGTATTTCTTTAGATGGGACATCTCATACTTTCATAGAGTCCCCACCTTTATTAGTATAGAATAAATGCATACATATGAGGTAATAGAATCTAGTACTTCCATTGCCATACATGATTCTTATAGTAGAGTCACCTTCACCCATGATGGAGAATGACCCCATATGGCACAGTTCCCCTAACCTAGATAGATGATGAGATATTGACAACATAGTTACAATTACATAATAACTTAGAGGATATATACATCATAAACTCATATACATATTCATAGACCACCATAGAGGATATTATAGCACCCATGAGCATTGATAATTATTTAAGTGGATTGATATTCACACTAGTAGGCCTTGGAGAGTATAGAGATGATTATAAGGCACTCATACTTTTCCCTACACATGTAGCATCACAAGTTCACAATACCCTAGATATAAGCCTAGACACTAACTTGAAGTTAGAGGTAGATTGTTCTATACACTTATTACTTATGGTTATCTATATATATTGACCTAATTATCCAAATTTATGTAGTCAACACATAGGATAGACCATAGTTGATTTTATAGATATTAATTGATATATGATTGATAACATTACCCATAATTCATCATAGATATGTTATTATATTGTCATATTAGGATGATAGATCCTTTCGTATCTTTCATAGGATTACCAAACATGATTCATATTCATGATCAGAATTATAATATAAATTAAATAAACCCAAGCTCAGGGCACTATCTAGATTACACCTCTACCTCTACTAGTAAAAGCACCATGACAAGATCTTCACCGAACTCAACATTTGAAGAATGATATATTGACTATCATGGATTTCATCAAGGACTAACACATCCCTCATGTTTGTGTGTGTGTGTGTGTGTCTGTGTGTGTGTGTGTGTGTGTGTGTGTGTGTGTGTGTGTGTGTGTGTGTGTGTGTGTGTGTGTGTGTATGTATATATGTATATATGTATATATATATATATATATATGTATATATATGTATATATACATATGTATATATATATGTGTGTGTGTATATATATTTATGTATATATATATATATACATATGTATGTATATATATATATACATATGTATATATATATATACATATGTATATATATATATATATATACATATGTGTGTGTATATATATATATATATGTATGTATATGTATATGTACATATCTATGTATATATGTGTGTGTGTATATATGTATGTATATGTGTGTGTGTGTGTGTGTGTATATATATGTATATGTATATGTATATGTACATATCTATGTATATATGTGTGTGTGTGTATATATATATATGTGTGTGTATGTATATATGTATATGTATATATATATATATATGTGTATATGTATATGTATATGTATATATATATGTATGTGTGTGTGTATATATATATATATATTCCAACACTTGTACTTTATAATTATTATAGCACATAGGGCACCAGGAGATGAAGCTAAAACATATCACACTAGGACTCTTTAGGACATATCACACTACCAATTGCATGTGTCCCTAAGGTAGTCAACACACTATTTTTTGTTATGATCATAGGCACTCACGTATATGTTACACTTGGTATTACATACTTACAATCATTGGATATCATAGTTGATTAGACATATAGATGTTTGAATTTTAGTTATGAGTAGTACACCCTTCATATTTTACATGATGGCCTAGATTAAAATAACTGATATCATTAAAACATACAGTGGGTGTGGTCTACCCTGGAACCACACAATAATCTTCTTACATAGTAGAGAAATATGCTTTTTGAATGCAAAGAATTTAGACTAATGCCAAGGTTAAGGATATACTTATGCAAATAGAATGGTATCATGTTTATAATGATGATAATTTATTCAAGTTTGGAAAGATTTAGTATATTACATTAGATGACCTCCCACCATATTTTCCATTTGACTATCCACATCTTGTGTATGTGCTTTTAAATATTTAGAGTCACTACATTTCATTTGTACATAATTTTATTTAATTCTAGTATTACTTGTACATAGTTTATCTTACCTTTGTTCTTGTATATAGTTTCATTTTAATGTTTTTTGTACATAACTTATACTTAGAAAACACATAAATAATATAACATGTTGAAAAGTACAAACATATCAAATATTACTCAAAAAATACAAATTTTAAATTGTATGCATTTTCATATTTACATTCCTTCTATTTTCCATGTACTACATGTGTTATCTATGCTAGTATAGTTGGTTTTATCATACATACATGATTCACTTGTTCCTTTAGAGTGTTCATAGATTAATACATGACTTAGGTCCTCTACATAGATCCAAATTTTCTATGATCTACCCATTAGGGGCACATACACATATACACATATTTAACATTCACATATCAACCCCATTGGGGGCATCATACACATAGCTTCCTATTTTAAAAAATATATATTTATATACTCCACATCACAAATTTGTCATTGATTATATCTTGATATTGATATTTATATACTACATTGATTTTTTTATCTATTCCTACTACTACACACTTAGCTTATTTACATCTTTGTTAATTATGGATTAATACCATGTGCATATGCATACTTTCATTTCTAGATTTATTATTTTATATTTGATTGTGTCTCTTTATTTATGCATCTCATTGAAGGAATTCTAATATATCATTATTTTATGGATCTAAGTCAATTTCTTTCATTGTGTATATCATTTGGACATGTGCCCATGCCCTTATCTATGCTTATTGATTGTGTATGTATAAATTTTAAAATGTCCTTACATATGTATCTAATCCAATATTTTTTTCTCTTTGTGTATATGGAAATTTTAACATGTCCTTATATGTGTTCTATTTCACAAACTTAGTGACATGTGTACATGTCCCTTGTATTTTGGCCCCTTGGCCTACTTTGTATACTTCATGTGTTTTTATGTATGATTCTATGTATGTATTATGACCATGAAACTTGTATCTTGATATCTATATTCACACCCATATTCTAATTCCATGAGGAATCTCATCCATCTCTCCTTCATCCTTGGGTGTCTTGATGGACATCATGCCCCATCCCCTAGGTAGTTTATTTAGATTATATCCAGATTTATTGTTCGTATTCATGATTACACTATTATATCTATCTTGAAAACCTTTTAAATGTTATATCTAACATAAATCATAGATTAAAAACTTATTCCAAGACTATTTTACATTTAAATGTCATGTATACACATTATACAAGTTTATCACACATATATCTTATGTTTTTAGTCTAACACACATGATGCATAGCTTTTCCCTTTAAGGATAATTATTGTAGAGGTTAAATAACTTCCCTAAAAAGAGGGGGAATTGACATGTGTTTATCATATATATTAGGCCATCCTAGTGCACTTAGAACAAAGCATTTATAATTTAGACATAGATTACAGAAATCAGACTTAGGAAAATATAGTGAAACATAGTCACACCAAAATTTGTCTCATTTTTACTTAGAAATAACACATTTGATTAATATTTTAGTATAATTGTATATAAAACATTTAATTATTTTCAAAGGTACTAATTTATTTTCTAATATCCCTATAAATATAAAATTATGGAATTTTTATAAAGGTATAACATGTAGAGTTCCAATTTGCATGGTCTCAATAATAAATTATCAAGCATGTTTAGTATATACTTAGGTTTTACAAATATTACACACATTTTATTATATTTGGGGGATCATGTGTGGTATTATATTATATTCCCTTAACCTATAATACATTTAGTTATATGTGTGTCCAACTTATGGCTTAAACACCTTCATATTATCTTGTTGCATTTCTCTATGTTCTTAGTATGGTCAGCCTATGCAATAACCTTGGGTAAGTATACTATATATATGATGTAGTGGTTAATATTTTATCATCATATTGTAAATTATATTCCTATTGTAATATTTTTGAGGTTTCACCTTGAAGTGGCTCAGTCATAATATTCTAGTATTCTGCTCTTTCACTAACTGTTATTGTGGATCTATTTATTCTTCTCTTAATTCTAAAATATATAATTCTATTTTTTTGAATCATCTAAGTTATTTAATTAAAAGTGGCATTAGAGCTTATATTTGGGAAATTATGGTATAGGTTCTTGAAAAAAACTTTTACCTTGTGAATATTAGTAGTCATTAGATTTGTCTTTGCTAGATGATCATAATGGTATATTCTATCAACACACTTTTTTAGGAGAAAAATTTCACCCTTATGTGTATTAATAATTATTATATTCATCTTGGTCATGTGATTTCAATAGTATCATCTATCGATACATTTATTTTATGTCATTAATCTCTTAAGGTTTGTGCATGGTAGGGCTAACACTCATGGTCATGTGAAAAGAAAAGAAATGCCTAAAAGTCCTCATAAAGATGACATGAAGTCAAAAAATTCTGATATCAGTATTTTGGAGATAGTTCAACAACTTAATTCAATGTTATAAGGCATGGCTGATAAATATGATCTTAATATAGTTAAATGGGACCTCATGGGGTTAAGAAGGGCCCTGAATATCTTATGAGATCAATTATGAAAAATCACTAAGCAATTGGCCAACCTTTTAACTCAGCAATTAAAAGATAACCCACCACCACTTTATTTTGGTTATTTTCCTTCAAACAACCATATTTCCAACCATGGTACAAAGCCATTATTACAAAAAGTGGACATATAGAAGTTTGATCATAATAATCCACTCACATGGATTACTCAATTTTGAAAATTTATTCGATCTTCATTAGACTCCCTGTTCATAAAAGGTGGTCATGTCATCTCTATTTCTAGATCCTAAGCAATTTATTTACTATCATTGGTTATGTGCTAAAATTAAAAATAAGGGTTTCTTGGTTTCTTAGTTTATCTTTTTGAAGATTAGTAGCTCCATTATCATAATAATATATTATAAAAATACTTCAACCAACTATACAAGTTGCACCAAATTAGGATGGTAAAGGATTACATTCATCAATTTCAAAATTTGTCCTTACATGTATTATCCATCATTGAAGAAAATATGATTGAACTATTTTTGGGTGGCCTCAAAAATAGAATCCAATTGGAGGTTCACATGTTTCATGCTAGTAATATATCTAAATCCATAGCAAGGGAACATATATCTGAGGAAAAAGATTTGATCAAATGAATGCCTTTCACTAATGTGCATGATTGCACCTTCCCAACACTATCATTTCCATAGCCTACCAAATTGACACCTCATCAAGTTGAAGAAAATAAATCAAAATATTTATGTTTTAGATGTGATATCAAATGGATCAATGGACATAAATGTGATAAAAATAATTTGTTTTACATTTAAGGCACCAATGAGGAAGAAGAATATTATGGGGATTTAGTGGTAGGTTTGGAGGAACCTGAGGATGAATTTGAAGATTCTTAACCTAATATTTTCTATCATACACTTTCAAGAGTTAGTACTCCTTAAACTCTTAAGGTGGTGGGTTCCCTAAATAAATATAAGGTGACTATGTTAATTGACTCTAGGATTACACATAAATTCATCAATAGTGATTTGGCTACTCATTTAAACTATTTCATTTACCTAGCTCCATACTTTTAGGTCATGATTGTAGATGGTGGTACAATTAATTATTCTTGAAAATGTCATAGCATTAAGATTAATATGGGAGACTAATTTCTAGATTACCCTATTTTTGTTATTCTCATGGGAGGATATAACATTATTTTGGGAGTGCAGTGGCTCACCACTTTGGGCACTATTGAGATGAATTTGTAAGAAATATTCATGAGGTTCCATTCAAAATGTATGAACTTTTAACTCTATGGATTACAAGACAAATATACAAAACTAGTTAGTTCCCACAAAATGACAAAGACTCTCAAAAATGTGTAGAAGGATTTGTAACATGCTTATTTTTCATAGAGGTTTAACCATCCAAGGAGTTTACACATATTGATTTGAAAAGGGTGTTAGATGATAATTCTATTTTTTTTTGGTGACATAACAAAAGGAATTCCTCCAAGTTATGCATATGATCATGACATCAAGATCATTCTAGGAAGTACACCACCTGACATCAAACCCTACATGTATCCCTATACCAATAAGAGTAAAATTGAAAATATGGTACAATAGATGTTGGATGTAGGAATCATATGACATAGTCAAAGTATTTATTCCTCCCTAGTGGTTATGGTGTGAAATAAGGATGATAGTTGGAGATGTTTTTAGACTATAGATAACTTAATAAGTACTCTATCAAATATAAGTTTCCTATTTTAGTAGTTGATGACTTGATTTATGAATTTCATGGTGTTGTTTACTTTACCAAGTCATAACTTCACTTAGTTTATCAACAAATTCACATTCTCAATGAGGACATACCTAAAATAGATTTTAGAATTCATGAAAGCCATTATGAATTTATGGTCATGCTTTTTGGCCTCTTAAATACACCATCTACATTTTAGATTTTGATGAGTACTATTTTTAGCCTAGTTTTAGAAAGATTGTATTAGTCTTTTTTATGATGTCCTTATCTATACAAAAAAATTGGAAGATTATTTGAAGCATGTAAAATAGATACTTTTAGTAATGAAATAACATAAAATTTATGCCAAATCTTTGAAATGCACTTTTGGTGTCCATTAGGTGGAGTACTTGGTTCATATTGTTTCTCATGAAGGAGTTGAATTAGATTCTAAAAAAATCTAAGTGATGATGGAGTGGCAGGTTCCCAAGACCCTCAAGAACCTTTGATAATTTATGGGTCTAACTAGTTAGTATCATAGGTTTGTCAAAAATTATGGTAACATTGCAGCCATAATCACCAATTTATTGAATAAAGACTCCTTCCATTGGATCTATTCAACAACCAAGACATTTGAATAATTGAAAATGGCTATGTGCACCACTCTAGTTTTGTCTACTCCTAATTTTTCAAAAACCTTTGTTGTAGAGTGTGATGCATCAAGATATGGCATGGGGGCTATACTTATGAAGGAAATTAGACACTGGAATTTGAAATTAACCAAATGAATGGAGAAAATAGGCTCAAACCAATCTACAAGAAAGAGATGATGGCTATCCTACATATGATGAAATAATGGATAACTTATTTGACGGGCTATCACTTTTAGGTAAACATTAACCATGATAGCCTCAAATATTTTTTGAAATAATGATTGTCATCTGTAGAACAATAGAAATTGGTGACTAAAATTTGAGGATATGATTTTGAAATAGTGTATACGAAATGAAAAGAGATTGTGGTGGAAGATGCCCTATCTTAATGAGATGAATTAGTTGAGGCATTTTTATGTGCCATGACCATGTGGTAGGCAAATTGGCTAGAGGAAGTAAGATCTGAATGGGAGAATGATAGTGATATCAAGGACTTGATTCAAAATATTTAGTAGGGTTCTAATGAATCTAAAAAATTTACATGGAAGTGTAATACATTATGGTATAAAGATATATTATACCTCTTTAATAATTCTCTACTCAAACATAAAATTCTTCAGGAACTTCATCCCTCTCCACTTGGAGGTCAATCCAAATTTTTAAAAACATATCATAGAATCAAGCAATATTTATTATGGTAAGTCATCAAGGGGTATGTCTATAAATATGTGTCTAAATGCATGGTATGTTAAAAAAAAAAGGTGAAACCATTAATACCCCATGTCTTTTGTAGCCTTTATTCATCCCTATCTACATTAGGAGGAGGTTTCCATGGATTTCATTATAGGGTTACCATGGTATGAGGGTAAATGTTGTCACAATAGTTATGGATCAAATCACCAAGTACGATCATTTTTTTTTCCTTATCACAACCATTTGTTTCCATTACAATAGCTTCTAATTTTTTGTATACAGTTCATAAATTACAAGATACTCCAAAAATCATTATAGGTGACTAAGATCCCACATTTACTAGTAATTTTTGAGATGAATTATTTGCATGTTTAGACACCTAGTTGGTTCATATCTCATCCTATCATCTTAAATTTGATGTAAAACTAAAGGTAGTAAAAAAAATCTCAAGAAGGGTATCTTCATTTTTTTGTTTCTGATAAATAAGATAAATGGGTTCATTAGCTACCACTTGTTGAATGATGGCATAACACTTTTTTCACACTTCTTCTAAGATACATCCATTTGTGGCATTATATGGGTATCATCCCCAATCCATCACTTTATATTTTATAGTGCATCCTAAGGTTTGATCTATTGAGGAACACATTCATCATTAATAGGAGGTGCTAATTAGTTTGTGAGAGAATTTAGAAATGACACAAAATGGAATGAATCAACAAGTAAATCAACACCACAAGGAGCTGATTTTTGAAATAGGTGATTGGATCTATGTGTTTGAATCTATATAAGCATATGTATCTGAACTAATATAAAAATGATAAAAAAATTTCACCTAAGTATTATGGCCCTTATTATATCTTGTAAAAAAATTGGTAGTGTGGCTAACAAGCTAGAATTACCTCCATCCACTTGCATACATGCAATATTCCACATATATTTCTTGAAGAAGGTAATTAGACATAGAGTTTCAACTAATACTAATTTACTTGAATTGGATGAAGAAGGTTGAGTCATTTTGGATCCCAAAGAGATCCTTCACATACACATTAAGTAACTATGGACCATAACCATTAAGGAGTGTTTCATCAAATGAAAGAACCTACATTCTAAAGATGAAAAATGGGAGGATGAAGCATTCTTACAATAACCTAGTTTGATTCAATATTGAGAACACCATTCCTTTTAAGGGGATGGGAATGCTACTCCCTTAACTTATAATATATCTAGGGATATGTTTGGCCAACTTGTGGCTTACACACCATATTATCTTGTTGCATTTTTTTATGTTATTTGTATGGTTGGCCTATGGAATAACCTTGGCTAAGTAGAGTATATATAAGAGGTAGTGGTTAGTATTTTATCATCATATTAAAAATTATATTCTTATTTCATTGTTATGGATGTTTCCCCCTCAAAGTGGCTTAGTCATAATATTCTATCATTCTTCTCTTTTGCCAATTGTTGTTGTGGATATGTTTATTTTCCTCTTGATTATGTGATATATAATTCTAATTTTTCAAATCATCTACATAATTTCATTACATGATCACTCCCATTTAAGTTTTAGATATTCAGACATAGATTATTATGACTATATATATATACATATATATATATATATATATATATATATATATATATGTATATATATATATATGTATATATATATATATGTATGTATATATATGTGTGTGTGTGTGTGTGTGTACATATATATATATATATATATATATATATATATATATATATATATATATATATATATATATATATATATATATATATATATATATAAGTTGGGGATAATGTGCCTATTATCCCCATATGTTCATTTTAGAACTAGTTTTATTAGATGTAATGATAGATCCATGCCATTCTCCATGTTGTATACTCTATACACCAAAAACACCATTTTTTCACCAATTTTATACTAGGCTTACACTAGACTGATGCCTCATTCAATCTATAGCAATTGCCATTCTCGAGTGGCCCAAAGCCATTTTTAGATTTTAGATTTTTCATATGACCTAGATCCATCTTACATAGTTTTAGTTACATAAAACATTTTCATCTTCAGATGCATATACTATAAATAAGTAGGAAATGATAGAGTCATCCTATTTAAATTCTTAAGCCACCTATATGAGAGGGTTAGACAAGTCATCAGTCCAATCCAAGTTATTCATAGATTATGATCCATCAAATAGGGTTATGCAATGATGAAGTAAAGGCTAGCTTGAGTTCTTGAGCTAACCACACATTGGGATTAGGCAAATTATCAACCTAGCCCAAGATATTCATCATTTTATCACCATTTACACACATAAGATGTCACCATGTTTTAAAACTGGTTTGCATAACCAGTTAGGTGTATTCATTCCTTTCCTTTCTCTCTCTCACAT
Organism: Torreya grandis; assembly: GCA_037957365.1. Classification (NCBI taxonomy): domain Eukaryota; kingdom Viridiplantae; phylum Streptophyta; class Pinopsida; order Cupressales; family Taxaceae; genus Torreya; species Torreya grandis. The sequence goes on from JARHVA010000970.1 coordinate 2,198,602, forward strand.
CACCTCTTTACTCAGTATTGTCTTTTATTTTGATTTTTATTAAGTACTAATTCATACATGTTTCATTCATAAGACACATAATGGATCAAAATTCATAGACTCAAATACACATTCATGAGCTTCACCTCTTAGGTAAGTCTAGGTACATCTTTCTTTCCTTTATCCTAGTCATTTATCTTTGTTGCATTTCAAAAATAAAGGGTGGGGAAATTTATTTATATAAAGTTTCATTTGAATGCAATGAGTGTCACTTGAGACCACCCTATCCTTAGCTTAGCCCTAGACCTATTTTAGGGCCTCTTTCTATCCTTTTCTAGATTGTGTGTACTCATCCCTTGACTAGATATACTAAAATCCACATTAGGCTATCTAGTAGGAATCTGTGGCATTTTTTCACTTGTTACATCCACCTTTCAAATAGTGAATACCTTTGGTCTATATTACACTACACTATTGGCAAAGGGATAGTGATATTGAATCTAAGCCTTATTTATCCTTAATGAGTATCTTTCCACTTCCCAAAGCATGTTAGGGTTGGCCTAAACTCATTTCATGTATCAAGAAGAACCAAAAACTATATATAGACCACTCTCATTCATTTATCCTTTGATGTAAAATTAAAACCAACTCTCATGAACAAACTCAGAAACAATTGTGAAAATCAAGGTCATTGATTCCTATTCTAGTCTACTTATACAGACACCCATATAGAGTATCTTAGAGCTTAAATTACTCAGGTTTCCTCTTAACACATATTCAAAGCTTTCAAACTAGTATTCATGCTAGCTTTCACTTTCACTTGAACCAATACTTAGATTGGGACAAAAACATTATACTTTATCCCCTTTCGAGGTATTGGTATGTGGGAAATTCTCAACACATGGGGTATTGTGGTAAATTCTAACCTACCCTACTAATCCCACTCTACTTATACTTTTAATCCTAAAAACCCTAACAATCTTGGAGGCTTGAGGTTTCACATTGAAATAAATCAAAATACAAAAAATTATGATTTATAAATTGATGACATAGACATAGGAATATCAAAAAAAAAGTACACATACTCTTATAAACTCACTAATTTATATGCTCAAGTTCATTAACATGATATAGGAGGATGTTAGTGCAGTGCATTATTAGCAAAAGACCACACTACTATCTGAAGGATACTCTAACACTTATTTTGTATTAAAAACACAATGTATAATAATTTCTAACCCACCACTTGTCTATATCAATATTTTTTCCAAATAAGTATCTCTTTTGTAATTAATTATTATTTATAGGCTGAGTAAACAAATCAATTATAATAAAAATTAGTAGATGTTGATATTGATATAGTTATTCCTTTATTTATATACTAAACTCTTTATCTACTTAGGGTTTTACATTCCATAATTCCTACAATATTTAAATCACTGATCAATTAATCATTTCTTATGAAACAAACAATAGGAAACTTGTAAGTTTTGATTCATAACAAACTAAGAGTTGTGCATTTCATAATATTGTCATCAAAATCAAATAACATGAAATAATTATATGTATAAATAATGTTTAGGTATTGGATATTACTAGTAATTATGCTATTCTTCTAAGAAAATATTGGCCAAAATAAAATATTTCATAGGCAAGGATATAACTTGGGTTTTCGTTGGAATTGAGATCACTTTTATACAAAGATAAGAATGGTTTAGTGATCCTATTACTTCAATATGTTCTATTGTTACTTATATGTAATATGTAATTGGTACTTATGATATTTTAAATTTAGATGAACCTAAAAAACAACAATAAAATACATTTTCTAAAAATGATTTAAGGTCCTTATAATTTTTTGGTGCATGTTTGCAACATGGTAGTAGTGATTGAATTTTTTTAATTTCTCTGATTGATAAATTATTCCATTATGCGTATAAATTTTCCTTTGATAATAGTAATAATATATATCCGAATTTAAAGATCTATGTTTATGATTAGAAAAGTCTATTGAGCTTAATATCAAATAATTATAGGTTTTTGGTGATTTTGAGTTAATTATTAGACAAGTTTTAAATGTTTATAAAATTAACCAAACTAGTCTACATAGATATACTCAAAACATTAAGACTTTACTTGAAAATTTAAAAGATTTCAATACCACTCATATACTTATAGTATTAATGTTCAAGTTGTTAAGCTCACTATTTTTCCTCAAATCCTAATCTAAGTGAAAGAAAACCAATTTTTGACTTCTCATTTTTTGAAATTTTTAGACCTGAGATTCCTAATTTGAATGTATATTCACCTATTTTTAAATATGATGAACATATTTATTATTTTGTTAAAGGTAATTATTTTGACCATGATGATTATGTGTTGAATTTTGGTGATTATCTATTCTTAATTACTATTAAATTTTATGTTGTCTTAGTTAGTCTATAATCAATGTTTACTCCAAATTATCAACCTAAGATTTCACAAGCTGAAGAGCCTTCTAGGAGAATAATTGGTGAAATTGTTCCTATCAATATTGTTATTGAGGAGATCCTAAATTTGTATATCTAGGAATACAATGCACTTTTTATTAAAAAGTTAAGTTTAGAAAACTTTTCAAATAATTTATTGATGTTTCTAATTGGTTCTAAAAAGAATTAAAGGGTTAGGATAAAAACATAATTAAACATGATATTCCTATCAAACCTAGTATAAAACATGTTGAGCAAAAGATAACAAGAATAACCCCTTTGTTAGAAGATACCATCTATAAAGAGTTTGAAAATATGCATGATGATGGTTTGATTTACCCTTTAGAATATTATGACTGGATTTCTAATATTGTACATATATGAAATAAAAATTATGACATTAGGTAATGTGTAGATTTTAGAGATTTAAATAAGGATAGTGTTAAAAATAATTTTCCTCTTCCTAGAATTGGTCAAATCCTTTAACATGTTATAGGATCTGAAATTATGTCTTTACTTTATAGATTTTATATTTATAATCAAATATTTATTAATCTAGATGATAGGCATAAGAGAATATTTACTACTCATAGAGGAACTTTTACTTGTAACAAGATGTATTTTGGTCTCATGAATGTAGGTGCCACTTTGTAGAGAGATATGAACATGGATTTTGATTAGTTTTTTAGAATAATCATTCAATTATAATTATATTATCTCATCATGCATTCAAATAATAGCAAAAAATATATAGATCATATTTATGCATTCTCACAAGATGTAGGAAATATAGTATTTTTCTAAATCCCTAGAAATCTATATTTGGTGTTATTGATTGACATATTATTTCAAAAAATAGTATTTTTATTGATACTAAACCTATAGAAGTAATTAAAGATATACTACCTCTTAAAAAATAATATGGTCTTATATCTTTCTTTAGCAAAATTATTTTTTTCATAAATTTATATCAAATTTTACTGATAAATCCAATCCTTTACAAATTATATTAAATAAAAATCAATCATATGTATAGGATGGAGTGTATTATATTTTTAATAAAATTAAGAATTCCATTACAAGTGCATCTATGCTTGTGAAACCTAATTTGAACACTTCATTTATTATTTATGTAAATGTAACTAATAAATCCATAGGTGTTATGATTACTCAAAATGATGAAAATTATGAAGAAAAACCTATTGTCTATATGGGTCAAGTTTAAAATATTCAAAAAAAATTATCCACTTATTGACAAGTTTATATTTTCAATATTTACCTCTTTGATCAAATTTTATTAGCTTTTGATGGGAAATAAGGTTTTTATAAGATATAATGTACCTATTCTTTCTTATCTTTTAAAACAACCAACTATCCAAGGAAGGTTAACAAAGTTGATTTTGAGGATTCAAATTTTTGATTTTGAATTCCAAACATCCAAAATTATTAAAGATAATTACTTAGAAAAACATTTGGATAAAAATGCTTCTTATAATATAAATATTTTGGTTTTATATATTGAAAATTATTTGCATGATAAGCCTCATTTTTAAACCATGAAAGTTACTAATTTTTATAGAAATTTTAAATTTGGTCATGAGATGAATGGTTGGGATTGTTTGATTTCGAAACATGATTGGTATCATGACTTAGTCTATTATTTTAAAAATTAGACATGCCATAAAAATATAGATAAAAATCAAATATTATTGTAAAGACTTCAAACGTTTAAATTATATTTATTTGAAAAATTTCTATTTTATATAAATAAATGTGGATCTCTATTAAGATGTTTAACTCATGACCAAACTCAAAAGATGCTTAGCAGATGTCATAAAGGTAGTTGTGGTGATCATTACATATCAAAAACCAATGATTATAAGATTTTATGCTCATGTTATTGTTGGCATATGTTATTTTAATATGTTTATATGTTGGTTCATGCATGCATGTTTTGATAATTATTTGTTGGTAGAGATGGATTACCAACAATGATTTAATTATTGGTATTCTTACCAAGCCCTTCACCAAGTGGGGAATTGATTTTATATCAAATATTCATCCTTCTTCATTTATCCATACATATATTTTTCCTACTATTGATTATTTTATAAAATGTCATAAAGCTAAAGATTTAAAAAGATTAGTTACAATTGAAGTTATTTCATTCTTTGAAAACTAAATATTTTCTAGATTCAGTGTTCCCTATGAGATTATGTTAGATAATAGTCCCCAATTCATTAAAAATAAATATTGAGAGTTTTTGGGATGTTATTATATTATTTTGAGTCATTCCTCAAAATATTATCCTCGGGGGAATAAACTAGAGGAATTTATGGAAAAAAAATTAATTTCTATTATGAAAAAGTTAGTTTGTAAGAACAAAAAAAGTTGGTATTTAAAGATTTTTAAAGCGTTATGTGCTAATTGTATAATTTTAAAATCAGCTACTAGTTATTCACTTTTTATTTTAGCCTATGAATTTGAATCCATATTACCAATTGAACTCCAAATTTTTCTACTCAAATTGTCTTACAATACTTATCAAAAGATACAAAAATTATATAGGAAAGGCTTAATGACTTGATAGCCTTAGATGAAATGAAAGTTATTGATTTAGAAAATTTAGAAAAATCTAATTAAAAATTAAATATGTTCTTTGATAAAAAGGTTTCTAATAAATGTTTAAAGTTGGTGATCTTGTTCTCTATTGGGATAAAACACATGAGGACCCAGGTAAATATAATGATTTTTCTTCTCTTTTGTTTGATCCTTATAAAATTATTGTTGTTATTGGAAAGAATGCCTTTCATTTATAGGATCTTGATAGAAATTGGCTTCGTTATTAAGTCAATAGACATCCTTTGAATTTGTTTTATAGCTAATTTCCCTTTATTTCCTTTTTTTTTGGGTTTTCACTATTTAGTTTTTCATTTTTTATTTCTTCTTTTTGTTTTTTATTTTCTATTTATTTTATTGTTAGATGGATTGACATTTGTTTTAGTAAAATAAAAGTATTCACCATTATAAGGAGAAGACACTATGAGATTATTATACCACTGTAAGTTTTTAATTACGTTAGTTATTCTCACATGATTTTTTGAAAGATTTTGTTTTATAGATTAAACATGAACTGAATATAAATGTGTTCGAAGCATCACTTAATTTTAAGAATTTTTATTCTAGGTTGTGGATGTGTTATTTATTGAATCTAAAATTCCCTATTTAATCTTTCTTTTTATTCATGCCATACTAGCTGAACAATTCTTCCTCTAACATATTTTCTTATTTTAAAGGGTTACTTATCTTCTTGAGAAATAATTAAGCATGGATCACACTCTAAATATAGTTTTGTTCTCAAAGGTAATTTATAGTTGTAACCCAATTACACAAGTGAAACTGGCTAGCAAAGTTGCCATTTTTATGCCTATTTTTTATCATCCCCTTTAATTTTTGAAAGTCTTAACATTTTTCTAGTTCTACCATATTGATGACTTGTATCATAAAGTTTAAAATTTTTGGTGAGGAACAACTCATTTGCATGCATTTGAATATGCATTTTTTTTTACATATACAATCATTAATAACTACTACATTTAATTAAATTTTACTTTTAGTATTAATTAAGGGATTTTAGAAGCATAAGATTAAAAATGAAAATGTTTTCAAGTATAAATGTATATTATCTTATAGTGTTGAAAAAATAAGTCTTGTGAGAATAATATTAATTATGTATTAGTGGTGATCAACTCCATCTCTAAATAGATGAATTGTATAAAAAAAATAGGTATGTTAATTCAATGGTTTCATATGAAATTTTGTTTATGAATTTTTGTTGTTATCAATCTTCTCTTAAAAAGCCATAACATGTCTTCTTAGGCATTTTGATCATGTTGTTTACATGAAGGTGCTTGGTAAAAACATAGAACTTATGATATATCTTCTAAATTAGTTTGAGTATAGAATCTTAATTTCTAGTATCATGACTTAAGTCATAAACATTTGATGATATTGTTAAGGATGTAATTATATAGCCTAATGTTTATGGGAATGTTATATAACCTAAGTACTAATGCGTATACATGTGATCTATGTTACTTTTTTCTTAGAAGTCTTTCAAGGACATGGTGATCATGGAGTTGATAAATTATATATTGCATGATCTTAAGGTGGTGGATATCAATGAGTAATCTTGGTTGAATTGTAATTAGTGTTTGTTTAGAAGAAAATATGGGCATTTATTAATGGTGTTCCATTATGGACATTGTAAATATATGAAATAAATGAGTTATGGGCTCAATCCTATATCATTCAAGATTTGTTGAGATTGGTGTGAAGTCAAAAAAATAATATTTAGTCCTTGGCTCAATTTTAGATTTTGGTAGTCTATTTACTAATGCAAATAATGATTTGTTAATTTGGTTAATTAAACCATTAACTTTGGCCAAACTAATAGCATGTTGGTGAACTATGTAATAAAATAAGACTAGGAAACACCATCAATATTGTTAAATGATCACTATCAAAGAATATAATATGTAGTTCTCTTTTATCTTTTATCATTTACAAGCTCAAAGAGGTGCAAGTGAAATTCTTCTTGTGGAAGAATGCCGCCAAAGTGGCCAGGAATAAAAATAGAGAAATCTTGAGTGGACTTTTGTTGAATTTTTGTTTACAAAGTATGTCACATTCATTATTTTGAATTCACTGGAATAAATGACAATGGTCAATAATTGTGTGCATTTGTAATTGGTTTTATTTCTCATTCATTATTTTTCCTAGTTACTAATGTCTATAGTTTCAAAACATTTATATCATAGATGTATTATAGAATAGACTTTAAAAAATGTTGGCATGACTATTATTTTATCACAATAACTTATTATCTGATAAAGTTTCAGGTAAATGTGTTATAGAGAGGCTATTTTCTCAAAAACTATAGTGCATGTTTTAATGGTTTAAAAAATCATGGATAGCATATTATGTGTTCATAAAGTGTTCATTTATGATGAAAGATAACTAGTTTCAATTATTTTCTCAACATATATTTTGTGTAGATCTCTAAATAATTTTTCAAATAATTTTATTATCTGTGTGTGTGTGTGCATGTGTGTGCGCGTGCGTGCGTGCGTGCGTGCGTGCGTGCGTGCGTGCGTGCGTGCGTGCGTGTGTGTGTGTGTGTGTGTGTGTGTGTGTGTGTGTGTGTGTGTGTGTGTGTGTGTGTGTGTGTGTGTGTGTGTGTGTGTGTGTGTGTGTGATTTTTTCACTTGAATTCAAAAGGAAGCCATTTTAGGCTCAATTTTATCAGAGATTTTATTTTGTTTCAAGTGCATATAATATCTGCATGCACATTCTTGTTATCAAGAAAATGAATCTTTTAAGATGATTAGATTATGAAATTAAATGGTTTATAGGAAATGACTTAATTATTAAAATCCACTTTCATTAATTTTGTCAATAATAATAAATGGTGTATTTTCCAATAAAATTCATATTAGTGGTCTCAATCATGCACAAAAGTTTTATTTTGAAGTCATGCAGTTTTGTGTTATTATTGTTTTCAAAATGAATAATCTTGAAATATATTTTCAGAATTATTTGAGATGTTGAATAATTTTTTAATGACACAAAGAATGTAAATTGTTAGAATTGCATGGTTTATGAAAATATTCTTTGTTCATTAAGAAAATAGTGAATTTTAGGTAATTATTGTTTTAATATATTATATAAATAGGAATTTTAAAGAAAATAATACATGTAAAGGATATTCTATGTTATAAGTTTTATTGCATTTCTTGCATATATAGTTTCTTGTATGATTTCTCAAGTGAAATTTGGGAAGATGAAAAGAATTTTTATAAAGGCAATATTAATGTTTGGTTTTCAAAGTCCATGATAATTTGTTTCGTTTAATATATTTTGAATATCAAGGTTTTGATGGGATAAAGAGCTTAAAATTTAGGTCTTTATATATATATTTTTTAAAAGAGGAAATTATCTTTTCTATATCTAGTCATGAAATTTATTTTATATTTCAAAAAGAATTTTAAGATTTCTACATCATGGTATATGTTTTATCTTCTTTTGATATGTATTTAAATAATATTGAGATTTACAAGGTTATAATGTTTCATGGTTTTTTTCTTTTTAATGGTATAAATTGTACCAATCATTCAAAAAAGTATTACAAGGGTTAGTATTTTGCTTACTTAAGTTTGCTTCCCTTTTAATTCTAGTCATCATCAGAATTTCTTTGTGGAACTTTTTAAAGTAATAGTTTGATTATTTTTTAGAAATAATGGTGTATGTCAGGCTTGGTTTTAAACATGGTTTATCTTTAAGATCTTGTTTTTATTTAAAAAGGTAATCTTTTAAAGCTTAAACAGTTAATGAAATAAAAATATTCTTTTGTGGAATGAAAGTTAAACATGTTTATATTCTAGATTCCATGTTTTGAAATGATGAATGTATAAGCATAGTATGCTTGGATTTTTTTTTATAAATGTGATCAAGTTGGTGAAAATATATTCATGAGAACATAATTTGAACATTAAAGATAAATAAATTGAATTATGGATGTAGCAAGTTTTCACTATGTAAGTATTTTTGGGATGATTATTTTAGTTTTTTGTTCAAAAATGTCAAGGTGGAGCCTAGATTCACATAATTTAGGTAAGAATATTTTAGGTCATGGTGACGATCAATATGGTGAAGTCACTCCTTCATGGGGTAGTTATCGTTACCAATACCTTTGAGGTTATAGGGCTATTAACATATTTCCTTAGCCATTTAATCATGGAACTCGCTTATCTATCCATTTTAATGCTCTAACCCCATATTTTGGAATGTACTTGATTCATTGCCTACTGGTTCCTTAAAAATTCATGGTAATAGAGGTTTGAGAAGATCCAATTGGAGATATTTTCCTCATAGATGAGGTTATCTAAGTGAATCTTCTCAACACATACACATTCCTATCCAATTTGTCTAGCATTATAATCCACTACCTAAGCAAACTTAGAATGTAGTTGAAGTAACTACAAAATTGCATCTCCATTCATTTGTGCCACTTAATAGTAAAATTACTTCACTTAAACATGAGAGACCTACTTATTCTAAAAATAAACATGCTAGTAACCCTATAGTATAACCCATGGTGACTAGGATGTTGAATAAAGTGAAATTTAAGATTGATGATGATTCTATAGGCACACATTTGATTAAGCTTCTTTTAACACCTATGGAATATATAAAGTATCACATTAACAAGGGTGTTTCATTAAAAGATTTGATTTCTGATGCATAGTATGATTAAAATGTTATTAGATTTGTGTTATAATTGATAGTACATAGTTTGACTTGTTATATCATGATAGTTTTGGGTATGTGGTTATGATTTTGATGATTTTTAGTATATACATGAAAACACTTCCATTTTCTACAAAACAAGTTTTTACCTTTCTTTACTTGATTATTATGAAAAACATTCATGGAATTTAATGTTAGGTATATTTAAATTTTATTTAATTTTCATCATAATTAATATTATTTTGCATCATTTGATGTTTATTTGAATGTATTCAAGTGATTATAGGCTTCCACCAATTCAAATAATTATTGGTCTATTATATTTAATTTGATTTATTTGATTTTATTAAATTCTAAACTTATAGATTTTAGTTATAATTTAACTAACTTTTAAAGTCAATCAAAGTTAACAACTAACTAAATTTAGTTATAACTTGTTCCTAACTATCTCCAATTGAGATTAGTTTATAAGAAAATCAAATACACATTGAAAATGGAGAAACATGACAGGTATTGAAGAGATTTGAAGCTATTCAAGTATCCATATTACTTATTTCTATGTGAAAACACACTCTAGGATTAAATAGTTATTTTAAGATAGATTGAATAATAATTTTTTTGATAGAGAATTAACCCTCTTGTTGGCACATGTATATCTAGGTTTCTTATTTATTTCATAAACTGATTATTTGAAGTTTATCAAGCCTAATATCTTTTGATTATTATAGTTATGTAGTCATATGTGCAAAATCTCATGTACTTGATCTGAATCATGATGAATACATCACTTTGTATGATATTTTATTGGTCTTCCAATTATAAATAATTGTATTTTTGAAGACTATTTGTACTGGAATCATGTTTCTCAATAAAATTTCATCATTTTTCTACTAAAATGACTCTTGTTTCAAGACTCACACTTTTTTGTTTATATTATTTTATTTTCTTTAGATTTAGTATTTGTTGTGTTTAATTTTGTTTCAATTTATATTTAAATTAGAAAATTAATTTCTTTTAATTACATGATTTTATTCAAGTTTTAATTATTTTTTTTCTACTTTAGTCTTTATATAGTTTGTTTTTTTCTCATTCTTGTATTTCCTTTTCTTAGGCCTGTATTTTACTTTTTAGTTTTAATGAAGACTACAGTTTTATTTAATTTTTTTGTAATATTTTTATATATTAATTATATTTATTTTTGTCCTTTTTATTCAAATTACCTAAATTATATTAGATTGAGTATTCAGTTTTAGTCATATTTCATGATTAAATTGCATAGATTAAACATGGATTAAGATAATAGTGTTAGATGCAAATTTTCTTGTTTAAAAAATTGGATTGTTAATTTTATAATTTTTTTTTATTTTTAATTTTAATTTCATAGTTTATAATTAGTCTTACATTTGATTAATATATTTAAATATAGATCTAAAAATATTAAATTATATTATATTTTATTTTTGTTTGTTTCTTGCTTTGATTTAATCGTAGATTGTTGCTAGTTAGTTTTATTTTATGACTTTATATTAGTTCTTTCATTAATTAGATAAATTGTATTTTATTAGTTAATAATTATTAGTATGTTATTATTTATTTTGGTTTTTTTATTTGGATTTTATTTTCAATTATTGTATTTATCTGTTAGTTCTTTTTGTTTCTTTTTGACTTACTTTGAGCTTAAAGAGATATAAAGAAATTATAAATAAGTTAATTAAACAAAATTATAAAGGATCATAGATCTTTCCTTCTAGAGATTACCTAATCTATAGTATTTTATTTATCAAATAGGTTAGGTTAAATAGTTGTAATATCATTCCTTTTATTTGGTAGTTGTAATATGTAAGAATCAATAACATTATTCTCAAAAATATAATTGTTTCCCTACTCATAAATCATCCACTAGTGTTGGAAAAACTTATACAGGATCAAATGATACTCTAGACAATAAAGGATTGTATTGCAATAATTTTTATGTTTACACTTTACATTAGAGAAGCATCTATAAAATTTGATAAGAAAATAATATTAAAATCCAAGGATATACATCATCCTAAAATTATATATTGGCTAATACAGTTACTTCTCTATAGCCATATAATGAATGTGATCTCTCAAAAAATTTAATGAGTGGCCAATGCTATCTAGATATTTATCATCATTCTATTTCTCACTTAATTCACACCTGTGAAAAGTTATTTTCTTCTTGGAATTTTATTCATTTTCACTAAGATCATTATTTTACATATATGTCATCCTATTTAAAATCCATTTTAAATTATTGCAATCATATTAATATGCTTTGTTGTCATTCAAAAGCCTAACTATACTCTTCTTCCATGAGCCCATTTTTCCCATTTATATAATAGTATCCTTCCACATTCAAGACCTCCCATTGCACCCCAGATCACATTGATGGAACCTTGGTGATATTTTTTTGGTACACATTATAGTTATTAGTCCTAAAATGTAATTTTTTGTATTGAAGAGACAAATTAGTTTCCTCTACATAAAATTTCTACCTTTTAGGACCCCATGTGCACATCCATCACTTTAAACACACACAAAATTATATTAAAATGACACATGATATGAATAAAAATACCTCCAATTCCACTTGGATTTGTATTTTCGCAATTACTAAGGATCTTGGAAACACCGACAACAAATGTTGTCAAAGATAAAGTGAAAGTTAGATATTTCCAACTTTAGTGCTTCATGTCTAAAACATGGGATTGAAAACATGTATAGGGTGGAATAAAACATGTAGTAATAGGTTATTCAGATTTAAACATTCCAAATCAAGAGATGGGTTACCCATTATAGCCTTTAATAATGACCTTTCAAATATGATAAAATTTATAATTTTAGGGTAACTTCAAATGTGCGTAAAATGGAACTTGTAAGTCATTTGGAAAAAAAATCACATGTGTTTAGTATCTCTAATTTCCACTTATATCATTTTCATTTAAACTTATATATGAGTGAGTGGTATATGCTAAAGTAAATAATTCTAAAATGCAACTTTTTAGTAGTGAAGAGACAAGTTCTTGTCCTCCAACTGATATTTCCACCTTCAGGACTTCCACATAAAAATAAATAAATTTTAACACATAAATAGTAAAATGAAATTTTATTCAAATACAACCTCCTATAAATCCACATGGATGTGTGTTTTCACAATTGTTCATGAGCTTATAAATACTAACAAATGTTGTCAAAGTTAAAGCAAAAGTTATAGATCTCCACCTTCGATATTTTATGGATGTAAACTAGCACTAACAACATGTCAAAAGTAGTAGATAAAGTATAGGAATATGTTATTATCCTTTGATAATGCTGAGTATAGAGATGGAGTGCCCATTTCATCCTCAAAAATGCCTTTCCTAATATGATAAAATTGTAGTTTTTAGGGTAACTTTAGACACAAATAAAAGTTAAATTGCAAGCCATTTTCACAAATAAAAATAACATTTATGTGCACTTATAATCCATATAAATTCATATTAAATGATTTTGATGAAACATTAGATATGAATATGTGTCATATGTTATAATAAGTTTTAAAATGTAACATTTTTGTCGTGAAGAGACAAATTTTATTCTCGAACTAAATTTCTACTTATTTGACCTCCACAAGTAAATCCATCAACATATGGATAGGAAAATTAAATGTGACTCGATGACCAAAACATCCAAATCTAATTAGATGCATGTTTTCACAAATGTTTAGGAGATTGGAAACACTAAGAATAAATGTTGTCAAAGTGAAAGTGATAGTTTGAGATCTCCACCTTTGGTGATTTATGGATATAAATTGGCACTACCAACATGTCTAGAGTGGTGGAAAATGTCTAGGACTAGGTTTTGGGACTCTAATCATGCCTGATTAAGAGACAAATAGGATAAAATCTAATTTTTTAGGTTAACTTTAGATACACATAAAATAGAAACCATAAGTCATTTTTAGGAAATAAAAGAACCTTAACGTGCATATCAAATCCCTATAATTTCACCTTAGAGCACATCTATGTAACCATTGATATGAATTTTTGGCACGTGCTATATTAATCAATCCTAAACTACAACCTTTTTATAGTAAAGAGACAAATTTTTGTCCTTCAATTGACATTTCTTCTTTCTGAACCTTCACATGCAAATCCATCACTTCAAACACACATTGATAGGAAAATGACACATGATTTGAAGATCATGAATATTAATACATCCATAATCATGTTTTTAAAAAAATTATGAGACTAGAAAACTAAAAACAAATGTTTTCAAAGTTGAAGTGGTAGTTTAAGGTCTCCACCTCTAGTATTTCATGGTTGGAAACTGACACTTCCAACACATATGAGGTGGTAGATAGCATGTATTACCATTTTTTTGGCCTCCTCTCATGTTTGATTAGGATACAGAGTACCCATTCTATCTTAAATAAATTTTATAAATATTTTCTTAGCTTCAATAATATGAAATTATTTATTATCAATGTCAACTACTTAAAGGTAGAAGTTTATTTGACACCACTAACCTAGCAACAATTATTAGTAAGTAATTACTAATTAAATTTATATGCACTACCTAAATAATCAATAAAATTTGGAAAAATTTAATACATATACATTTGATAACTCAACATTAGAATTTTAATCCAATGAACCATTAAGATATACTCTAATCTTGATAGTAGCAAGCATAACTTCATGGTTTGAGTTGTGAACTTTCCATAGATTATTATTTAGTGGCCTCTCATGATATTTTACCATTTGAATATTTTTTACAAGAACCAAAGTTGAGTAGTGCATTATATTTTATATGGGTTTCATAGTCTTCAAACAACCATACATCTAAATTTTTTATAGGATATCATGGAAATCAAGTTCCAATGACTACCATAAACCCAATGGGATAGTTAATGTTTTCCCCATATATAACTAGGTAAGTCAATTTTTTCCCTCTACACACTAAAATAAGTAGTAATGCATTCTTTATTAGTTATCCTCATCATTAATAAATAAAAAATCATGCCTTGTATCGTAAAAAAAAAAAAAAATTAGTGATGATGTGGAGATAGATATTGAGAATAAATAAAACATAATGATTAACATTATACATAGTTGCATTAGATCATATACATTATCAAATTCACATGACAATGTCATATTTGTAAATTATAATGTTGGTAGGACCTAATATAGGTATACTAATCCATTCATCCACCCATTCTTATGAATCACACTCATTTGAAACAAAGTCCATACATGCAGAAAAGAAACATGTCAAGTGTCTCATATTAATAGTCCAAGAACCTACATTCGAGCAATTAAATGAGTGGGCCTCTCTTGATCTAGTTACAGTAATAGAATCCTCATACTTTTCTAATTTTTCCTCCTCCATGAACTAATAATATCTATGGACACTATATTTTTCTTAAGAACCATGACCCATTTTCTTGTTACACCATTCAAGAATGGATTTTGCATCAGTAAAAATAACACAATCTTCAAAGTTTAAATCCTCTCTTGAAATAAAACTTTATACACATCCTCTAACACCATAAATCTCCCATTTTTTATGGCCAACCTTAATAAAACTCCAAATATGTTATACACTAGTGATAATTATGTACATGCCAATAAACCATAGTAAATTATGCACTAAACTCATAGATGTTATGATGAGGTAGTTATCATAATGGATAGACTAAAAATTGGGTTGGTTATTAGGTGGAATAGGATTTGGAATTAGTGGTGGTAATTGGTTATCATGATGGAATCAAAATACCTCCTTGGCATCATAATTCTCATTGAGAAAATCAAACTATGCATAAACAGAGTTTCAAAGTAATCTGGTTGCTAAGATTTTGAGGAGGTGAATCTCTTGGTCAATGTTAAGAATAGGGAAATGAGAGAGATTAGGCTGAATGACTCATATGATGAGATCAAATATGCTAGGTTGGTTATTCCAAGTTAATTTCATCTATAAATGTGATTGATATAGGACAAGGATATAACCATGTAGAAGAGGGAAAGAGGTGTAGATGAAGATCTATGCTTAGATCACATTATACTATTGACCTCTACTCTAATGGGGAATGATGATTGGTGGATTGGTAATTTGTTATTTTTCATCTAAGTTGTTGAGAAATTCACCAATGAAATAGAAAATATGTATCCTAATTTTTTTATTGATATCAAACTATATACTAATGGTGGGACCAAGTGACCTAACCCTAGGGAAAAGTCCTCTAAAAAGACCATGTGTTTTAAGAAGTGTCATATAAAAGGATTTGATAGTATGTAATCATATGAGCTTGTCTAAATTGATTTCCTAAGGAATTATTGTGTTGTTATAAGGAAGGTTTTGTTTTTTTAGATGATTCGACAAGGCTTTTGGCAATGTTTTTTTTTGTGTTAGGAATATTTGATTGAAATTGAAACTAATTACTTGTTAAAATGTAATAAATATAAGTAGAGAGAATTAAAAAAACTTAAATTAAATGAAAAAAACCTTTTTTTGTATTTTCCAACTGATTTTCAATACATGCAAAGTAAGAGAGATAAAAATATTTTATAGTTATGCTAATTCTAATGCTAATATAAATGTGTGTGTGTGTGTGTGTGTGTGTGTGTGTGTGTGTGTGTGTGTGTGTGTGTGTGTGTGTGTGTGTGTGTGTGTGTGTGTGTGTGTGTGTGTGTGTGTGTGCGCGCGTGTGCGTGTGCGTGCGTGCGTGCGTGTGTGTGTGTGTGTGTGTGTTATATGAAGTTGTTTTTATGTTTTTTGATTGATATGTGAATGGATATAATATGAAATCTAATGTTTTCTTAACATGAAAGTGGTTCAAAAAAATATCTAAGTTCCAAACAACAATACTATGAGGCTCCTAGAGGTTTCTTTCACCCAAACAAAAATCATGATATTTTTTGAATTTTAGATTTATCAAATTATAAAGTTAGACAATTTTTATGGATTTTCTACTTAGACATTTAATTTTATTTTATTAGTTAATTAATCCTGATTAGATTTTGTAAAATATTGAGAGTTGAATAATCGATCCATTTAATTGGTTTAAAATGTTGCTTATGAAATGATAATTTTCAATGGAGTGAATTAGATAAATCCAATACTTGGTTACAATACATTACCCTAATCAAGGACGTCCTAATATGTTTTAGAATGCCCATGTCAAATGTCCAGGAAAATTTGGGTGTTTTAGTGATTTGTATGTTATTACAAGAGACTGATTGTGATCATAATTTTGACATGAAGGTGATGACAATTATATGTATACAATTTTAAAATCATGTACATGTTTCTTATATTAATAAAATCATGTACATATTATATCTATTAGACATAAAAATAAAAAACACAACTGAAACCCCAATTAAATTCATTTTGCTTTGCCATGGTGTCTCTCTATCCTACCATGATCACATTTTTCTACTAGGAGGAGAAAATGCATTGTCATTGCTTGTTACTTTTATGAATAAAAAATGTTACCAAGAAAGGCATGCAAGAAAAAAATTCAAACCTGTTGACACCATATTTTAAAAATTATTTTTTATTTTCCTTATTTTATTTCAAAAACTTTTTTTAAAAAATTTTAATAACCTTTTCAAGTGAAATAATACAACCTTCTAGCCTTCTTCCTAACCCTCCTACAATTTCATGAGATCCCATAGGTAGTCTAAGGGATTTTGATGCACACATAGTTGAGAAAAAGATAAGAAATTAAAGAGAATTAGGATAATGAGAGAATTCAGCTCTACCAACACCCATCACATATGTTTAGCTAATAACCTAGAATTAGTACTAGGATAAGTTGACTAGATAAAAGGTCAAATTGATATATGGTAATCATATAGGGATTACTATGTGACAATTTTTTATAATTTGATGTGAATGATAAATAAATAATTAAAAAAAATGCCTTATTCATTGATCCATCAACCAATATACCTTTTCCACTATCATCAAAATGGTTCCCAATCCATTGATGCCAACATAATTTGATAAGAATGAGATTTTTTGGATTGATGGTGGATGGTTTTTAATGAACCAAAATGTAACAACCATGAGTTTCCATTGTCATTTTGAGGAAAATCTATTATGAGTTTTTCCTTAATGAGATTCCCAATTATTGTGGCTATTCAGAGTTTAAGGGTCAATGAAAAGGCTCTATGTAGGATAAATCAGGTGCACATCATGTGCCTAATCATCTTACAAGATTCCCTACCCAAAATCCACTTCAACCCAAGATTTTGTATGTAGTGAAGGAGGTCATTGATATTGACACTTTAAATGCACTTGGTTCTCTTACTAACACACTCATTCATCATACGAGTAATATTTATGAAATTGATCTTTGAGAGGGTGAACATGGAGATACTCCACTAAGTGTGCCTACCCAAACACACCCTTGATGATCCTATGGTGATCTATTGATTATACCTTCAGATGATGGTGGTGATGATTTTGAGGGCTGGATCTTATAGTTTTAAGTGATGAGTTTTTGTCATGTACATTTGATGTGTAGACATAAACTACATATGCATGTATATTATATATTTAACATGTTAAATTATTGTTATATTTATATTTAAAATGTAACAATTAATTTTTATTGTTGTAGGAGGATATGGTATCATGATCTTCATAGCTAGTTTGTGAGTCATCTACTACTACATATATTGATGTTACTTAGTTTATGTTTTCATATATGAATGTAATTTTAAATTAATATTATAGTTCATGTACATGTATTTATTTATATAGATCTATGATCAACTAAAAAACATATATTGTATTTTATTTCTATGACCATAACGAAGAATCTTCCATATTTACAAGTAGAAACAAACACAAGCATTAATTTTGTAATATCATATCCATAACCACTTATTGAGGTAAGATGACTTTTTAAATTATATACATACACACATACATACACACACACACACACACACACACACACACACACACACACACACACACACACACACACACACACACACACACACACACACACACACACACACACACACACACACACACACACACACACACACACACACACACACATACACATGCATGCATGCATGCATACATATATATATATATATATATATATATATATATATATATATATATACACACACATGCATGCATGCATACACACACACACACACACACACACACACACACACACACACACACACACACACACACACACACACACACACACACACACACACACACACACACACACACACATTCAATATATACTTGGGAAAATATAATAACATGAATATATTGGCTATGTAGGGTTGTCTAGTGACATCTAATAGTCCCATTTAGATTATTTCTCGGGCACATTCTCATGTTTTCCCCCATTTCAAAATCTTATGCATACACCTTGACTTGTCACCTTGTTGAGCATCAGAGGCAAATTGAGCATGACTATGAGAGTTTGGTTAGTGCATGTTTAAATAAATTTTTTATTAGTTTTTAAAATTAGTTTCTAAATGTAGTTGCATGTCTAGTATGTAAATTTTCTAATAACATTTATATACAAACAAGTCTAACTACAAGACAAATATCAAAATAGAAGAACTTATAATTAATCCTTGGAGGAATCCATGGCATCTAAGGGATATCCATATATAATAAAGACACCTTAGGGAGAGTCTTCTTTTAAGGAAGGAAAAGAGAGGGAGGATTTTTTATGAGAAATATGTCTTAGATGATGTACTTTTTTATGAGAAATATGTATATGGAAATGTACAAATTCTTGGAATTGTATGCCTATATGGAATTCACCCTAAATTCTATTATGTTCTTTCATGATGTAATTTTTTGTATGCCTATATGGAAATGTACATATTTTTGGCATTCTAAACCTATATGGCATTCACCAAAAATTATTTGTGTTATTATTTTATATGTATTATGGATTTTATGGATATACATGCATGAATACATACATACATGCATAATTTTAGCATTGTATTCCTATATGGTATTCACCCGACATTATATTATGTAATTATTGTGTATGACATAATGGATTATATGGAAATACATACATACATACATTTTCATCCATAAACTGAGTAAAATAGTTTTTTTAAATGGATACTAAAATTCTTAAATTCCTTTAAATGAAATAGAAATTGATTGTAGAATTATAGGAATGAATAAAGTAATCAAAAAATTTGAAAATTGATTTCTTGCATTAAATTCATGATTTATGTCATTTTCTAATTTCCTAAAATTCATTCTATCATTATATTAATTCATTTTTCAAACTAAATTATAAACTAAATCTTAACGAACTAAAACTAAAAAGTAGACACTAGTGTGATAATGGAATTTACCCATTTGGGCTATGTCTACAGGTTAATAATTACAAACCAATCCATTATAAATGATGTAAATACAAAATTAACCAACTTACATCAAAATGGATAATTGAAACATGTAAATAGTGTTGTAAGTAAATTTAAAGACATTTAAACTAGTCAGCAATAATGTCTATCATAATCTGTAGCACCTATAACTCCTATAATAACCCTTATTTAGGACTATGTGCCTATAATAATATAATTATACACATGTCATGTGTAATGGCATTCAATAATATAACAATAGTCACCACCTTTGAAGACTATGTCCTCTATTCAAGACTATGTGCAACATAATCATCTTCACCCATGGCCTACGGCCTTTCAAAATAGATGAACTCATATGTGATATGGTTCATATACCCATGGCCTATAACCTTCAAATGTCAATTAAAATATCTCCTACCCATATATTTAAAGTCTCTCATCAGATGTATTCTATTCCATGTATCCAAATGGCTTAGTTTTAGCCTAATGGGTTTTACAAAAATGACCACCATCCTCTACTCGAGGCTCAAATTCTCTATCATAATAGTCTCCACACCTTTAATAGTTATTTAAAACAAATAAAACTTGGGCCTCTTTTCCAAAAGATGTTGTCTCTTCACCCATGAATTAATATCCTAACAAAAAGGTAGACTTTTATCTCCATCTGCAAAATATCTAAATTTAATACATGATCATGCCATTATATCTTTGGATTATGTCAAAACAAATCTTCTTGTGAAAATGTCTCCATCACCATGAATAACCATCCTTTCAAAGAATACACCTTCTACCAAACTCTATTGTACATTAAAATGAACTATGTAACATAAATGTATGTCCAACTCATCCATGTTATTGATGCAAATGGCCTACATATCATATAAATAGCCACATGTCTCTCTTCGATGGATAAAAGTCCATAGCAAAAGGAAATAAAGACCTCCACATTGCTTGAGACTATGTGTTATACAATATTCATGCCATCATCCATCATAAGTATCCATACCAACAAAATAGAGCTCCTATATATGCTACCCCATTTGTGACATAATTGCTTTGGTAAAACAAGATTTGAGTTCTCCCCTAGAATATTTATTTTAGGCCTAAAATCCACTTTCAATAGCAATAATCCCATTCATTGTGTTTTATTTTTATCATTTTTCTCCTTAAGGTCATGGGTTTGATGCTAAAAACATGACATGTATTTATTACAAGGGATTAAAATCCCATATTCCCTAGAGAATTAGATGTAATAGCCTTCAAATAGTCTTGTATTTGATACATGGTTTATGTATTTGGCCACGTATCAAAACCATTTTACTACCACATATGTGGCGATGGCTCTGTTGGAATGACTGTGTGGATAATGTGACTTGTCCAAATTATGATAGCCATGTTTGGAGGGGTCAGTGAGGAATTTAAGTTAAATAGTGAGGAAAGTTGGGCAAGGTGGTAAGTCAGTAGGCCAAACTAGTAATATCAGCTTGATGAGCTGGCCAATACAACTCAAACATAATGCACATGTAACTAAATTTATAATGCAAATATAACTCGATATCCAACATACATGCAACTCAACTTAGAACTTGAGATATCTTAGACTATAAAGATAACATTTAATTTGAAATTTTAGCTTGATACTCAAAGTCTATCTTTGAGTTAGGTCTTAGGTTGACAAAACTAAAACTCGACATGCATAAGAGGTTTAGAAAATATGAGAAGAATGAGGTGGAAGGACACATGGTAGCCTAATGTCCCATAATGTGATCTTCCCCAATATCACCACTTCAACTCTCCTCATCCTACCACTTGTCATCACTAAAAGCACCAAAATAATATGGTATTTAAATAATAAAGTAATTGGCAATATTAAAATTATGCCAATATACCATTATGTTTGGATCCCCTTTCAAAACAAGAGTGGATCCTACTAGCTATGGTCTCCATAGCTGGACTTTTGAAAATGACCAATTAAGTCCAATAAATTGAAAATCCTCTCGATCAAACCTCCCCACAAAGAGGCTTTTGGTCTCCAAAATTTCTAATAATCTAACTGAATCTACTAAATGGCTCTTTTTATCACTTCAATGTACAAAAACCAAAATATAGCAAGTGAAGGTGTTATGGAGTTAAGTTATATAAATAAAATCCATTTGAAAAACACCAAGTTTACTTTAGTAAAATAAGACATCATCAAAACTTCCCTGCATGAATTCAACTATCTAATTGAAATTGTAATCTGATCATGGAGAGTAAAACAAACTCTGTAGCCAATATGCCAAAATGACCTATTTACCCAAAATAGTCATTACACCTGGTGGATTCTCTCAACCACTATACTACATGAAAGCTAAGGTGTTCTCCTTGTTAACAACATCACACAACTAAAATAAAAAATGTGTTTCATACCCCTATAGGACTTGAATAAATTTCACACCTATATAATTGCATTTTTACAAACATTGCCCATCTATGGGTTTTTGAAATTACATCATTATTATGTGCATTACAAACATACATGTGTGTACAAAAATTTTGTAATACAATCATTGAACATAATATCATAGGACTTAAATGTATATACAAAGTATAAAAACATTTAAGTAATTATACATCCTAAGGTTATAACTGCACAATTCACAAATAAGAACCTCTTTACAAACTCATAAAATCTATAAGTATCTGTAACCAAAAATATCATATAAAGGTGAGAAGAAACCAATAATTTTAAATCTATCTCCAGGATTTCCTCACCATTTACTTCTCACTAATTTATATCTCCAAAACTCATCCAACTGAGTTAGTTTCCAAAATCTTATCACAACAAAAAACTATATTCAAGAGATAGCAAAATATCCTACAAACACAACTTTATCAAAATTCCTTCCCAAATCAAATAATTGAGAATTTCCCTACAATAGTGGTTTTAAGAGACTCTAAGCATAATATTTAATATTATATTTATGCTTTATCAAATCCATTCAAGTTAACCATTTAACCAATAAGGGTTATTCCCTCTTCATGGTTTTCAATAATATAATAGAATTTGCTTTTATCTTATCGACTCTATCTTCTAAGAGTTAGATGATCCATATTCTAATTTCAAACAGCTTTAAAAACAATTCCAAAAAAAGACATCATTTACTCCCAAAGCAACTTTACACAAAGGATTCAACCAAAAATGTGCAAATATAGTTACGTTTGAGAATAATTTATACCTTTGAAGAAACTGTGAAGTGCACCTATTGAGTAATGGTTGGAATATTTTTGGTGTCTTAAACACCTTCTTGTGTACTTCTTGAAACTCTTAACAAATATGTGAAACGTAAACCAACTTATCAACCAATTAACAACTCAATCCATAAAGTGCAATAACCTCTTAAATACTAGACAATGTCATTTGTGCCATTTTCATATATTATTACGGAATTGGTCTTTTCACTTATTCCTATAATCAAGGACATAGGAATCCATAATATAATTAGTAATCCAAAATATAAATGCCACACAACTAGTTATCAAAGACTAAAATATTGTGTCAATACCAATATGAAATCAAACTAAAATCACACTTCAATATGCCCTTTGTGTAAGACTGGTAATAAAACTACAATTGATTCCTCTTGGATGTGCATCATGAAAAATTCCTTGCATTTTATCTAAATTTTTCCCAAAATAGAAAGGTCAGTCCTCTCTCAACACCATCTCACACCTTAAGTGTTAATGTGTTGTGTTATCCTTCATCCA